>SJXO01004821.1:53474-111834 GCA_006408615.1 Connochaetes taurinus | reverse complement strand
CAGAATCATGGTCTTCAATTTTACTATTTTATGACATCTAAATAATTTCCAATAGTTGGAACTAAATATTACAGACATGGGTCATTTTTTACATGGATAGTCCCTCTGTTTAAATATGTAAGAAAATAAATATATTAAAAAGCAGATATATGTTAGTTAGCAAAAAAAAACATCAAATAAAAATATAGCTTTAAGGCATTAACCAAACTGAAAGTGTACATAAAATAAGTTGGAAAACGTGAAATCCTTGTTTTGAATAATTGTTTGGGCTAATACTTTAAGATATTTACCTAAGTCTAGATTTAAATGAACACAAAATACTTGTTCCTCATATTGTTAAAAAAGTAAATTAGGCAACTGTGAGACATCTAGTGAAGCCAAGATTCAACTGGATCATGTATTTGAAACACAAGGAAATCTCATAAACAAACAAAGCCATACATCTGTTAAACGCATCTTCAACCACATTAAAATCCTGTTTTCTAGTATTTGGATGACAGCTTTTAAAGACATGGTCTTAACATACTTCTTCAACTTGAAACTTAATGAAACTACTAATGTTTATCAAGATAGATAATCCCTACTTTAATCCTGTTCAAGGTACTGTAAAAGCTGACAACTTTGAAACGATTGATGACTTTTTTTTTTTTTTTTGGTCAAAGAAAAGCTGAGCTGGAAGAAAATCCTTAGTATTCTAATTACTTGTGGGACTTTTTTAATTCTTAACAACTTATAGACTTTTATGAATTTTGTGAAGAGAAAATATCACACATCATGGTGTCCCATTTTGCCCTGCATTGCATGTATTGGTCTCTGACACTATAATGTGATTCCGAAATTGTTTTCAAGTGCCTTGAAGTTGAATCTCTATGAGTTAAACCTTGAGTCATCATCTTTCAAATTGAATTGTAAAAATATAAGGCAAAAATACAAAGGTTCCAAACCATATAACATTGATTGGTTTAATTGACAATGCATGAAATAATGTTTTAAATTCAGCAAAAGTATCACTTTTTTAGAAATAAGAAATGGCCACTCTACAAACAATTTAAAAATCAAGAGTAAATTCATATTGTGGTTCATTTGGTGGAGTTCTATGGATGCATGTGTGAGTTAAAGCCCTTAAAATTCAAAATCTTGCAAGTTCACAATTATGAATACTGCTTTGGTTAACTTAGCACTCAATAGTAAGATACTTGAGAAAAACAGCTATATAAATTCTCTCATTTAATTCATCTGCAAGTACATATCTGCAGAACCCTGAAAACCCTGAAGAAATTTGTTGAATATTATTTTCCTCAGATGATCTTAAAATTAAAACATGGATTTATAATCCTTTCCTTATTGACATGGACAGCAAATCAATGATGCAAACCTTGCCAAAAACGACCTCACTGACTTTAAGGACAAAATGAATGATGCTTCATAAATTTCACTCAACAAGTCTTAGAGAATTTTGTTGTTCCTTGACACAAATTCATCTTCTTTTGTCAAAGTGAGCTATGGGAATTTTTTTTTAAATTATTTTTCTATATGCTCTTTTGATTCAGGGTTTCAGCACTTATTGCCATAAAAAATGACAAGTGAAAATTGATTGGGAATCAAATACAGCAGTTTGCTTTACAAAAGACCACTCAATAATATAAATCTATTTTTGAGACAAACAGAACATTTTTATTTTATTTTATTTTGATGCCATCAAGTTTTATTTTTTAATATAAATTTATTTATTTTAATTAGAGGTTAATCACTTTCCAATATTGTATTGGTTTCACCATACATCAACATGAATCTGCCACAGGTATACACATGTTCCCCATCTTGAACCCCCCTCCCTCGTCCCTCCCGATACCATCCCTCTGGGTTGTCTCAGTGCACCAGCCCCAAGCATCTAGTATCATGTATCGAACCTGGACTGGTGATTCATTTCATTTATGATATTATACATGTTTAAATGCCATTCTCCCAAATCATCCCATCCTCGGGCTCTCCCACAGAGTCATACAAGGTTATAGTTACCATCTTTCTAAATTCCATATATATACGTTAGTATACTGTATTGGTATTTTTCTTTCTGGCTTACTTCATTCTGTAAAATAGGCTCCAGTTTCATCCACCTCATTAGAACTGATTCAAATGTATTCTTTTTAATGGCTGCGTAATACTCCATTGTGTATATGTACCACAGCTTTCTTATCCATTCATCTGCTAATGGACATCTAGATTGCTTCCATGTCCTGGCTATTATAAACAGTGCTGCAATGAACATTGGGGTACACGTGTCTCTTTCAATTCTGGTTTCCTCAGTGTGTATGCCCAGCAGTGGGATTGCTGGGTCAGAAGGCAGTTCTATTTCCAGTTTTTTAAGGAATCTCCACACTGTTTTCCATAGTGGCTGTACTTGTTTGCATTCCCACCAACAGTGTAAGAGGGTTCCCTTTTCTCCACACTCTCTCCAGTATTTATTGCTTGTAGACTTTTGGATCACAGCCATTCTGACTGGTGTGAAATGGTACCTCATTGTGGTTTTGATTTGCAATTCTCTGATAATGAGTGATGTTGAGCATCTTTTCATGTGTTTGTTAGCCATCTGTATGACTTCTTTGGAGAAATATCTATTTAGTTCTTTGGCCCATTTTTTTGATTGAGTCGTTTATTTTCTGGAATTGAGCTGCAGGAGTTGCTTGTATATTTTTGAGATTAGTTGTTTTTCAGTTGCTTCATTTGCTATTATTTTCTCCCATTCTGAAGGCTGTCTTTTCACCTTGTTTATAGTTTCCTTTCTGTGCAGAAGCTTTTAAGTTTAATTAGGTCCCATTTGTTTATTTTTGTTTTTATTTCCAATATTTTGAGAGGTGTGTCATAGAGGATCCTGTTGTGATGTATGTCAGAGGGTGTTTTGCCTATGTTCTCCTCTAGGATTTTTATAGTTTCTGGTCTTACATTTAGATCTTTAATCCATTTTGAGTTTATTTTTGAATAAATTTGACTTTTTTATTTATATGCATAATTTCCTTTTTTTCTTGGAAGTAGAAGGTATTTAATGGTCTGCCTCAACAGTTTCAAACTCTTTCCTGAATGTTCCTCATTATGCCTAGTCTTAAACAAAAAACAATGCTTCATAAGATTTGCTTTCTTGAAATTCTCCCAAAGTGGAATTTGGTTATTTAATCAAAATCTATATATAGTCATATATGTGGGAAGTATAATTTCTATCTTCACTTCCCTAAGCAGTGTCTTTTTGGGACCATTGCCCCTTAATTATCTTAATTAAAAAAAAAAAAAAAAGAAAGAAAGAAAAAAAGAAAAAGAAAAATAAATCCTTGCCCTTTAAGTTTCCTATAACTTGTTTATAAATTCTGACCCCTACCTCTTTTCTCATGACTTTGGCAACTGCTTTAAGCCTGATAGAGCTTCCCTCATAGGTTAGTAGGCAAAGAATCTGCCTGCAATGCAGGAGACCCTAGTTTGAGTCCTGGGTTGGGAAGATCCCCTGGGAAAGGAATAGACTACCCACTCCAGTATTCTTGGGCTTCCCTTGTGGCTCAGCTGGTAAAGAGTCCACCTGCAATACTGGAGATCTGGGTTCAATCTTGGTTTACCCACTCCAATATTCTGGAATGGAGAATTCCACAGACTGTATAGTCCATGGGGTCCATAAAAATCGGACAATACTGAGTGGCCTTCATTTTCATGAATAAATTTTAAATAACATTCTGCATTTGTAAATAAATCATCCAAAAGCCTGTCCTCTTGGTTTCTTTGTCTCTATTTTCCAATGAACTTATAGTTCATTCTTTCAATAACATTTTTCTTTGACCACACCATAGACTTTATAATTAGCCTAAATTCTTCTATATTTGTGGTTCAGCTGGTAAAGAATCCACCTGTAATGCAGGAGACCTGGGTTCTAAACCCTGGGTTGGGAAGATCTCCCGGAGAAGGGGAAGGCTACCCACTCCAGTATTCTGGCCTACAGAATTAAACGGACAGTATAGTATAGTCCATGGGGTCACAGAGTAAGACATGACTAAGCAACTTACACTTCATTTCTATCTTTAAATCAGAATTTCATATATTTAATTCCTGACCATTTCTATGCTACAAATTTCCATTTATCTAACACTTAGAATACAGGCATTGAATTAAGCTAATTTAAAAAAACAAGTAAGATAAGCATAAACAAACCTCATTCAGTTCAGTTCAGTCCAGTCACTCAGTCGTGTCCGATTCTTTGTGACCCCATGAGTCGCAGCACGCCAGGCCACCCTGTCCATCACCAACATCTGGAGTTCACTCAGATTCACGTCCATAGAGTCAGTGATGCCATTCAGCCATCTCATCTTCTGTCGTCCTCTTCTTCTCCTACCCCCAATCCCTCCCAGCATCAGAGACTTTTCCAATGAGTCAATTCTTCGCAAGAGGTGGCCAAAGCACTGGAGCTTCAGCTTTAGCATCATACCTTCCAAAGAAATCCCAGGGCTGATCTCCTTCAGAATGGATTGGTTGGATCTCCTTGTAGTCCAAGGGACTCTCAAGTGTCTTCTCCAACACCACAGTTCAAAAGCATCAATTCTTCGATGCTCAGCCTTCTTCACAGTCCAACTCTCACATCCCTACGTGACCACAGGAAAAACAATAGCCTTGACTAGATGGATGTGTATTGGCAAAGTAATGTCTCTGCTTGTGAATATGCTTTCTAGGTTGGACATAACTTTTCTTCCAGGGAGTAAGCGTCTTTTAATTTCATGGCTGCAATCACCATCTGCAGTGATTTTGGAGCCCAACAAAATAAAGTCTGATACTGTTTCTACTTTTTCCCCATCTATTTCCCATGAAGTGATGTTACTGAATGCCATGATCTTCGTTTTCTGAATGCTGACCTGTAAGCCAACTTTTTCACTCTCCACTTTCATCAAGAGGCTTTTTAGTTCCTCTTCACTTTCTTCCATAAGGGTAGTGTTATCTGCATAACTGAGGTTATTTATATTTCTCCTGGCAATCTGGATTCCAGCTTGTGTTTTTTCCAGTCAAGTGTTTCTCATGATGTACTCTGCATATAAGTTAAATAAGCAGGGTGACAATATACAGCCTTGACATACTCCTTTTCTTATTGGAAACCAGTTTGTTGTTCCATGTCCAGTTGCTTCCTGACCTGCATACAGATATCTCAAGAGGCAGGTCAGGTGGTCTGGTATTCCCATCCCTTTCAGAATTTTCCACAGTTTATTGTGATCCACACAGTCAAAGGCTTTGGCATAGTCAATAAAGCAGAAAGAGATGTATTTTTGGAACTCTCTTGCTTTTTCCATGATCCAGTAGATGTTGGTAATTTGATCTCTGGTTCCTCTGCCTTTTCTAAAACCAGCTTGAACATCAGGAAGTTCATGGTTCACGTATTACTGAAGCCTGGCTTGGAGAATTTTGAACATTAGTAGCATGTGAGATGAGTGCAATTGTGTCATAGTTATAGTGTTCTTTGGTATTGCCTTTTTTTGGGATTGGAATGAAAACTGACCTTTTCCAGTCCTGTGGCCACTGCTGAATTTTTCAAATTTGCTGGTGTATTGAGTGCAGCACTTTCACACCATCATCTTTCAGGATTTGAAATAGCTCCACTGGAATTCCATCACCTCCACTAGCTTTGTTCATAGTGATGCTTTCTAAGGCTCACTTGACTTCACATTCCAGGATGTCTGACTCTAGATGAGTGATCATACCATCCTGATTATCTGGGTCATGAAGATGTTTTTTGTACAGTTTTTCTGTGTATTCTTGCCACCTCTTCTTAATATCTTCTACTTGTTTTGCCAAGAAAATGCACTGGTCATAGCAAACACCCTCTTCCAACAACACAAAAGAAGACTCTACACATGGACATCACCAGATGGTCAACAAAGAAATCAGATTGATTATATTCTTAGCAGCCAAAGATGGAGAAGCTCTATACTGTCAACAAAAACAAGACCAGGAGCTGACTGTGGCTCAGATCATGAACTCCTTATTACCAAATTCAGACTTAAATTGAAGAAAGTAGGGAAAACCGCTAGACCATTCAGTTCACTTTCAGTTCAGTCGCTCAGTTGTGTCTGACTCTTTGCGACCCCATGAATCGCAGCACGCCAGGCCTCCCTGTCCATCACCAACTCCCAGAGTTCACTCAGACTCACGTCCATCAAGTCAGTGATGCCATCCAGCCATTTCATCATCTGTAGTCCCCTTCTCCTCCTGCCCCCAATCCCTCCCAGCATCAGAGTCTTTTCCAATGAGTCAACTCTTCACATGAGGTGGCCAAAGTACTGGAGTTTCAGCTTTAGCATCATTCCTTCCAAAGAAATCCCAGGGCTGATCTCCTTCAGAACGGACTGGTTGGATCTCCTTGCAGTCCAAGGGACTCTCAAGAGTCTTCTCCTATACCACAGTCCAAAAGCATCAACACTTTGGTGCTCAGCCTTCTTCACAGTCCAAATCAAATCCCTTATGATTATACAGTGGAAGTGAGAAATAGATTTAAGGGATTAGACGTGATAGATAGAATGCCTGATGAACTATAGATGGAGGTTCGTGATATTGTACAGGAGACAGGAATCAAGACCATCCTCATGGAAAAGAAATGCAAAAAAGCAAAATGGCTGTCTTGGGAGGTCTTACAAATAGCTGTGAAAAGAAGAGAGGTGAAAAACAAAGGAGAAAAGAAAAGACATAAGTATCTGAATGCAGAGTTCCAAAGCATAGCAAGAAGAAATAAGAAAGCCTTCTTCAGCTGATTTAAGGGATTAGACGTGATAGATAGAATGCCTGATGAACTATAGATGGAGGTTCGTGATATTGTACAGGAGACAGGAATCAAGACCATCCTCATGGAAAAGAAATGCAAAAAAGCAAAATGGCTGTCTTGGGAGGTCTTACAAATAGCTGTGAAAAGAAGAGAGGTGAAAAACAAAGGAGAAAAGAAAAGACATAAGTATCTGAATGCAGAGTTCCAAAGCATAGCAAGAAGAAATAAGAAAGCCTTCTTCAGCGATCAAATGCAAAGAAATAGAGGAAAACAATAGAATGGGAAAGACTAGAGATCTCTTCAAGAAAATTAGAGATACCAAGGGAACATTACATGTAAAGATGGGCTCGATAAAGGACATATCTCATTATATAGCACTAAATACTGTATCTCAAGAAAGCAATTTATAATAGATCAAAATAGATATTTTTCTCTTAATTGAGTTTAAGTAATTTTTGAAGAATTCTGTGATCTGCAAAAGTTAAGAATTACAGTCATGATATTGAATATATATGTCTATAGATATATAGGTGTATGTGCATACATTAATGCATATATAGGTGTATATACATATACATATAACATTATTCATAAATTTATGAAGATTGCTCATTGAAAGAAAGAGGCATATTAGCTATTTACTCAACATAATCTTTCCTCTAAATTTTTAATATCCAAAAGAGCAAGAGTGGTGTATTGTGTTTCCTTATATCCAACTATATTCATAACAAACTCTGTACATGCTTTGTACTTAATAAAACCCTCGATTTTAAAATAATGCATATTATTTGAATATCTATATAAGTTTGAAAATGAGGCATAATAAGCATATCAGAATAATAAACATTATCAGAATAAAGAAGATTAATGAACACATAGTTATTACAAACAAGAGAAAACTGACTGGAAATGAGTTTAAAAAAAAAAAAAAGAACAACAACTACCAATTATAGTGAATAAAAATAAAAGAACAAAGAATAAGAAAGTATGTAAGTGTCATAACTAAATCTGAACAGGAAAAGCAAGTCTATCAAATGTCATGAGAAGTATATTTGCATACCAGAAGAAAAGGTAGGCTAACCTAAGTCTATTTAAACAAGACTTTCTTAACCTCCAGACAATGGTCCTTTTGAAATGGCTAATTCTTTGATGTGGCATCTGCTCTGTGCCTTAAAAGATGACCCAGAGGGATGGTATGGGGAGGGAGGTGGGAGAGGAGTTCAGGATGGGGAACACGTGTACACCCGTGGTGGATTCATGTTGATGTATGGCAAAACCAATACAATATCGTAAAGTAAAAAATAAAAATAAAATAAATAATAATAATAATAATAAATAATAATGAATAAATGATAAATGGTTAAAAAAAAGATTCTTAGCAGCTTATTTGTCTCTACCACTTGTTTTCAATGACAATCTCCTCCTGCAGTTGTGACAAACAAGTCTCTGGACATTTCAGAATATCCCCTAGGAGGCAGAAACACCCTGATTGAAATCCTCCAATTTCAGGAAAGGCATAATAAAGGATCACCCACTCCTTGATGGAGTCTAACTTTCTCTGCTTTTGTGGAGGAGGGTGAATTTCTGTCTCCTTAGCTCATGAGGCAGAAGTTGGGGGACTTAGAAGAACAATATATCCCACAGCAGGCAATTAGGAAAATAATAAGCAAAAAAAAACAAAAGGAAAAAAAAAAGAAGAAGAAGAAAATATTTTTATGAAGAAGAGTTAAAGTACAGCTAACATAAAAGAGCAAAATTAAAATAAAAAATATGCCAGTGGTATAATGTGCACCTCCACAAACTCTAGAAGTATATTTATTTTTATTTTTTTCTTTCCTTTTTCAAGCATCTAGTGTGTACAATTTCACCTGCTCTTTTTTGTAGGAAAAATTTATCATTTTATACCATTTTGAAATGTTAGGATTTCTGGAGGGCATTACACAGCAAGCCCTAAAATTTGCATTACAATATTTGATTGAGAATCATTGTATTACTTGGCTACTGCTGTTTTGTATTGATTGTACACTGTTTCATTAGACTACCTTCAAAAAGTTTGTTCCAAATGCTTTATAGATTCTCTAATTTCAATAACTACCCTGAGAGTGTGACTCAATATGTGACTAAAAATGTATACTACAGGACAGCAATGCTAGTCAGTGATTTAGCCATTACAGCAGCTGAAATGTGAAGACTCCATATGGCTTTCATAATTCATATTGATTAGGACTGCTCTGTGAGTTGAACAATTTGGATGGATGTTTGGATTAAATGTGTGTTGATTTATTTAGTTTTTTATTTTTTTTTTCCTTTTCCCACAATGTGATATGCATTCCCAGAAATATGGAAAATTTGGTTTTATTTTTCAACTTTATCTATGACAATTGCAATAAAGCTAGAATCCTCTGAGTGAATAGTAAAATTTAGGGTTTTGGGTAGAATAAATTAGATTCTGTTTAGCCCCTATCCTAGGATTTATGCTGATTTAATTCCATTATACATTGTTCTCCCCTTTAAAGAAGGCTTCCTTGGTGGCTCAAATGGTAAAGAGCCCACCTGCAAATGTGAGAGACTTAGCTTTGGTCCTTAGTTCAGGAAGGTCCTCTGGAGAAGGAAATGACTACTTACTCCATTATTCTGGCCTGGAGAATCCTATGGACAGAGGAGCCTTTGCTGATATACCTTCATTATACCTTGTTTTCCCCTTTAAAGAGGCCCCTGAATATAACACTCAGGTGTCAGCATGGGGCATTTTTTTCCCCACATAATTTAAGCTAAGTGATATAAACCTCTGTCTTAATTAGTACATTAACTCATATTCTACTTAACTTACTACTCATTCTGCTTCACATTTATGGACAATAAAACTAATGAATAAACAAGTTTTTTAATTATTACTTTATAAGAATAAGGTATTATAAGGTTTACCTTATAATAATATTATATTAATTATTCATTATTACTTAGTATTAATTATTATTTCATAATGCAATGTCATTTCCAAGTTATAATGTAATAGTTATGCAGACTGATAGTATATAGTCTAAATATTATATCTTTAGTGATTTCCATTCTCTAATGACGTATTTCACCTGCTAAATCTGTGACTAGATCAAAACATGTTTATTACCTGCTGTACTTTAAAACTTGCCAAACAATTTATTTTAGTCAGTTCAGTCAGTTCAGTCGATCAGTCATGTCTGACTCTTTGAGAACCCATGAATCGCAGCACGCCACGCCTCCCAGTCCATCACCAACTCCTGGAGTTCGCACAGACTCACGTCCATCTAGTTAGTGATACCATCCAGCCATCTGATCCTCTGTCGTCCCCTTCTCCTCCTACCTTTAATCCCTCCCAGCATCAGTCTTTTCCAATGAGTCAACTCTTCGCTTGAGGTGGCCAAAGTACTGGAGTTTCAGCTTCAGCATCATTCCCTCGAAAGAAATCCCAGGGCTGATCACCTTTAGAATGGACTGGTTGGATCTCCTTGCAGTCCAAGGGATTCTCAAGACTCTTCTTCAACAATACAGTTCCAAAGCATCAATTCTTCAGTGTTCAAGTTTCTTCACAGTCCAACTCTCACATCTATACATGACTACTGGAACAAACATAGCCTTGACTAGATGGACCTTTGTTGGCAAAGTAATTTCTCTGCTTTTGAATATGCTATCTAGGTTGGTCATAACTTTTCTTCCAAGGAGTAAGCGTCTTTTAGTTTCATGGCTGCAGTGACCATCTGCAGTGATTTTGGAGCCCCAAAAAATAAAGTCTGACACTGTTTCCACTGTTTCCCCATCTATTTGTCATGAAGTGATGAGACCGGATACCATGATCTTCGTTTTCTGAATGTTGACTTGTAAGCCAACTTTTTCACTCTCCACTTTTACTTTCATCAAGAGGCTCTTTAGTTCATCCTCACATTCTGGCATAAGGGTGATGTCTTCTGCATATCTGAGGTTACTGACACTTCTCCCGGCAATCTGGATTCCATCTTGTGCTTCTTCCACCACAGTGTTTCTCATTATGCCCTCTGTGTATAAGTTAAATAACAACTTATTTAATGTCTGCTAAAATGTAGAGGACAAATTTCTGACTACCAAATAATGATTGTGGCAAGTAAATTCAGAAATTATTTTGGGGGTAATAATAAAAGAAGAAACAAATTATTTTTAAAGAATTCTTTGAATTAGTAAAATGAAATTCATTAGTGAATAGCAACAAAATATCAAAAACACCACACATTAATATTCCACAAATATTTTTCATATAGTTAAAACTAAAAGAAAAAAAAAACAAGATAACAGTAGAAAATATTTTTTTTTATTTAACAATTATATTTGGTTAACCATATAATTGAGAAAATTTTGAAATAATGATCTTAAATATTATAAACAAATGTAAGTAATGAAATATTAGACAGTAAGTTGATGCACTTATTCAGTTTTTTTTTCTAATTAGTTTCATACTGTATTTGAAATAGCATAAAGCATGCAATTAGAAAAACATTATAGGAAATAACAGATTTTAAATTTTCTTCTCTCCTCAATGTACCCCACTTTTGGCCATTTTTCCTTTAATATCATTTTAATTTTCAAATAAGTTTAGCTGAAACTTACCCAATTAAGATGGTAGGTGTTGCAAGAGGGCATCAGAGGGCAGACACACTGAAACCATAATCACATAAAACTAGTCATTCTAATCACACTAGGACCATAGCCTTGTCTAACTCAATAAGACTAAGCCATACTTGTGGGGCAACCCAAGACGGGAGGGTGGTGGTGGAGAGGTCTGACAGAATGTGGTCCACTGGAGAAAGGAATGGCAAACCAGTCTTCTTGCCTTGAGAATCCCATGAACAGTATGAAAAGGCAAAATGAAAAGATACTGAAAGAGGAACTCCCCAGGTTAGTAGGTGCCCAATATGCTACTGGAGATCAGTGGAGAAATAATAACAGAAATAATGAAGGGATGGAGCCAAAGCAAAAACAATACCCACCTGTGGATGTGACTGGTGATAGAAGCAAGGTCCAATGCTGTAAAGAACAATATAGCATAGGAACCTGGAATGTCATGTCCATGAATCAAGGCAAATTGGAAATGGTCAAACAAGAGATGGCAAGAGTGAACGTCGACATTCTAGGAATCAGCAACCTAAAGTGGACTGGAATGGGTGAATTTAACTCAAATGACCATTATATCTACTACTGCAGGCAGGAATCCCTCAGAAGAAATGGAGTAACCATCATGGTCAACAAAATAATCTGAAATGCAGTACTTGGATGCAGTCTCAATACACCCGTGGTGGATTCATGTCAATGTATGACAAAACCAATACAGTATTGTAAAGTAAAATAAAGTAAAAATAAAATAACATAAAAAGAGAGAATAAATAAAAAATGACAGAATGATCTCTGTTTGTCTCCAAGGCATACCATTCAATATCACAGTTATCCAAGTCTATGCCCTAACCAGTAACATCGAAGAAGCTGAAGTTGAACGGTACTATGAAGACTTACAAGACTTTTTAGAACTAACACCCAAAAAAGATGTCCTTTCATTGTAGGGGACTGGAATGCAAAAGTAGGAAGTCAAGAAACACCTGGAGTAACAGGTAAATTTGGCCTTGGAATAAGGAATGAAGCAAGACAAAGACTAATAGAGTTTTGCTAAAAAGATGCACTGGTTATAGCAAACACCCTCTTCCAACAACACAAGAGAATACTGTACTCATGGACATCTCCAGATGGTCACACTGAAATCAAATTGATTATATTCTTTGCAGTCAGAGATGGAGAAGTTCTATACAGTAAAAAAAAACAACAAAGGAGCTGACTGTGGCTCAGACCATGAACTTCTTATTGCCAAATTCAGACTTAAATTGAAGAAAGTAGGGAAAACTACTGGACCATTCAGGTATGACCTAAATCAAATCCCTTATGAATATACAGTGGAAGTGAGAAATAGATTTAAGGGATTCAATCTGTTAGACAGAGTGCTTGATGAACTATGGAAAGAGGTTCGTGACATTGTACAGAAGACAGGGATCAAGAACTTCCCCATGGAAAATAAATGGAAAAAAGCCAAATGACTGTCTGGGAACGCCTTACGAATAGCTGTGAAAAGAAGAGAAGTGAAAAGCAGAAGAGAAAAGGAAAGATATAAGCATCTGAATGCAGAGTTCCAAAGAATAGCAAGGAGAGATAAGAAAGCCTTCCTGAGCGATCAATGCAAAGAAATAGAGGAAAACAACAGAATGAGAAAGACTAGAGATCTCTTCAAGGAAATTAGAGATACCAAGGGAACATTTCACGCAAAAATGGGCTTGATAAAGGACAGAAATGGTATGGACCTAACAGAAGCAGAAGATATTAAGAAGAGGTGGCAAGAATACACAGAAGAACTGTACAAAAATGTTCTTCAAGACCAAGATAATCACAGTGGTGTGATCACTCACACCAGACATCCTGGGATGTGAAGTCAAGTGGGCCTTCGAAACCATCACTACAAACAAAACTAGTGGAGGTGATGGAATTCCAGTTGAGCTATTTCAAATAATGAAAGATGATGCTGTGAAAGTGCTATACTCAATATGCCAGCAAATTTGGAAAACTCAGCAGTGGCCACAGGACTGGGAAAGGTCAGTTTTCATTCCAATCCCAAAGAAAGGCAATACCAAAGAATGCTCTAACTACCACACAATTACACTTACCTAACAGGCTAGTAAAGTAATGCTCAAATTTCTCCAAACCAGGCTTCAGCCATACGTTAACAGTGAACCGCCAGCTGGTTTTAGAAAACACAGAGGTACCAGAGATCAAATTGCCAACATCCACTGGATCATGGAAAAAGAGAGTTGTAGAAAAAACATCTATTTCTGCTTTATTGACTATGCCAAAGCCTTTGACTGTGCAGATCACAACAAACTGGAAAATTCTGAAAGAGATGGGAATACCAGACCACCTTATGTGCCTCTTGATAAACCTATATTCAGGTCAGGAAGCAACAGTTAGAACTGGACATGGAACAACAGACTGGTTCTGAATAGGAAAAGGAGTACATCAAGACTGTATATTGTCACCCTGCTTATTTAACTTCTATGCATAGTACATCATGAGAAATGCTGGGCTGGAAAAGCACAAGCTGGAATCCAGATTGCCAGGAGAAATATCAATAACCTCAGATATGCAGATGACACCACCCTATGGGCAAAAGTGAAGAGGAACTCAAAAGCCTCTTTATCAAAGTGAAAGAGGAGAGCGAAAACTTTAACTTAAAGCTCAACATTCAGAAAAAGAAGATCATGGCATCTGGTCCCATCACTTCATGAGAAATGGAAGGGGAAACAGTGGAAACAGTGTCAGACTTTATTTTGGCGGGCTCCCAACATCACTGTAGACAGTGATTACAGCCATGAAATTAAGACGCATACTCCTTGAAAGAAAAGTTATGGCCAACCTAGATAGCATATTCAAAAGCAGAGACATTACTTTGCCAACACAGGTCCGTCTAGTGATGGCTATGGTTTTTCCAGTGGTCATGTACAGATGTGAGAGTTGGACTATGAAGAAATCTGAGCACTGAAGAATTGATGCTTTTGAACTCTGGTGTTGGAGAAGACTCTTGAGAGTCCCTTGGACTGCAAGGAGAGCCAACCAGTCCATTCTGTAGGAGATCAGCCCTGGAATTTCTTTGGAAGGAATGATGCTAAAGCTGAAACTCCAGTACTTTGGCCACCTCATGTGAAGAGTTGACTCATTGGAAAAGACTCTGATGCTGGGAGGGATTGGGGGCAGGAGGAGAAGGGGACGACAGAGGATGAGATAGCTGGATGGCATCACTGACTCGATGGACGTGAGTCTGAGTGAACTCTGGGAGTTGGTGATGGACAGGGAGGCCTGGCGTGCTGCGATCCATGAGGTCACAAAGTGTCGGACACAAGTGAGCGACTAAACTGAACTGAACTGAAGTTTAGTTGAGAAGAGAGAATGGTATGGAAATTCCTTTTATGGCAACTTTTATAGGATCAGTTTCCTTCAATGAATAGTCCTATGTCTTTCATGTAATCACATAAATGGTGGAGAAAGGTAGATCAGTCATGTTCTTTTAAGATATTGATGCAATCTAGTGTCATAGCTTTCTTGAAGCTCTTGGTGCTTTTACATTAAAGCTAAAATTAGCTGCAAGACTAAGGATGACATAGGTGATTCAGTTCAGTTCAGTTCAGTCTCTCAGTCGTGTCTGACTCTTTGCAACCCCATGAATTGCAGCATGCTAGTCCTCCCTGTCCATCACCAACACCCAGAGTTCACTCAAACTCATGTCCATCGAGTTGATGATGCCATCCTGTCATCTCATCCTCTGTTGTCTCCTTTTCCTACAGCCCCCATTCCCTCTCAGCATCAAAGTATTTTCCAATGAGTCAGCTTTTCGCATGAGGTGACCAAAGTGTTGGAGTTTCAGTTTTAGCATCAGTCCTTCCAATGAATACCCAGGACTGATCAAGTTAAGTGCCTAGAGTGTGAAAAGCAAGATTTTATGCAGAATTTCTCAGAATAAGTATAATGAAATGAGTTCATAAGCATAAATGTTTTATAATAATGAGAAACATTTATTAATATAAAACAGAACCAAGTTATCCTTCACACATTCAACAAATATGTCTTGTTCATGCTAAATTTTCATAAAGCTTTCATTGTATTAATGGAGTTCTAGCTATGTTAAGTCATAAACTATTGGGGAAGGTTGAATGAAGGATTATGGAAACCACCTAAGCTATTTATGAACTATTCTATAAATCCAATAGTAGTGCAAAATTTGAATAACTGAAAAGAGCATTAAGGTTAAAACTGTTGACCTACAAATATGATAATTATTTTCCTAAACAACTTAAATATTTCTAAAATACTGAAGAGTTTGTTTTATAAACTCACACATGTTAGTCTGCTCAGGTTGTCATAACAAATACTACAAAATACAGACTGTGTGGCTTAAAAATAGACATTTATTTTATCATAGTTCTGGAAGCTAGAATTCCTGATCAATGTGCCAGCAAATTTGGGAGTCGACAAGGCTTCTTTTCTTGGCATGGGCCCAGCCACCTTCTCACTGTACCTCACATGATCTGTGCTTTGTGTGTGTTCCTGAGAGGGCTTGATCACTCTGGTGTCTCTTCCTCCTTTTAAAATGACATTAGCTCCATAGGACCAAGGTTCCAACCTTATGACATCGTTTAACCTGAACTGCTTTTGTCAAGGCCCTATCTCCAAATGTAGTCACACTGACAATTAGGGCTCCAACATGTGAATTTTAGGAAGACATAATTTGTCCATAATAACATATATACATGTATATAAATTGGTGAATAATTGGTGACACATTCCACTGAATGGTGAATAAGTGGTGAATGATTCCATCTCAGACAGATCGGAGCTTTTTCTTCTAGTTGAGAAAGGGCTTTAACATGCACTGTTCTAATCCTTCAAGCAGTATTGATCATGGGTGCATTTTCAATATGCTGGATTCTGTGCAGCCATATGACCTCCTCAGTTCAAGAAGATCAGTGAGTTCTAGACTACATCTGGAACAAGGGAACTTTAGTGGGGGCATGTCTTTATTTTATTTTTATTGTTTTCTGTATTTCTTTCTAGAGCTCAGGATTTGGGCAAGCACCTGGCAGAAAGAAAACTCTCTCTCTCTCTTGTTAAATCACTTCAGTCATGTCCAACTCTGTGTGACCCCATAGACAGCCTCCTACCAGGCTTCTCTGTCCTTGGGATTCTCCAGGCAAGGACACTGGAGCGGGTTGCCATTTCCTTCTCCAATGCATGAAAGTGAAAAGTGAAAGTGAAGTCATTCAGTCATGTCCGACTCTTAGCGACCTCATGGACTGCAGCCTACCAGGCTTCTCCGTCCATGGGATTTTCCAGGCAAGAGTACTGAAGTGGGGTGCCATTGTCTTTTCTGATATAACCAAAAATATATATATATATCCAAATTTCCAAATTAATAAATTTAAGATCTTTTAAGATAATATTTTTAAGACCTTTATCATGTAACTGTTTGTTTTGCAAAAGCTAGAGGATTTTTAACTTTTGAGAGAGATAGTATTGATAAAGTCACACGTAATCTTCATTACTGAAGGCAGCTGTTAGCAAATCATTCTGAAACATCTAGAGTTACATTAGTGGTACCTCCACAATAATATGCAAAAAGAATTTTTTTTTTTTTAGTAATTAAGAGGTAATTCTCTTAATTTTCTATATCCAATCCCACATATTTCAAAAAAGATGCTTCAACAGTAAATGTACATGTATATACATAGGTATTTATTTGAGTTTACATCACAGTTGCTTTGTTTCTCCCAGTCAACATCATAAATAATAGAATGTAGTAAGGATCCTAGATGACATCATTTTCTCACTATTTTATGTCTAATGTTCAGATAATGCTGTGTTGAAATCCTCAAATACAATTGTGTACTTAGTATACATCAGTGAAATTTTAAAACTTTCTGCTTAATATACTTTAACACTCTGTTATTTGGCTCATAAAACTTTATAATTATGGCTTTTCACTCTATATAGTATCCTATATCAATATAATATGATATTCTTCATTCCATTGGATGTGAGTTACCTTAATTACACCTTTTTTTGAATTAATACTGCAAACTTAAATTTTACCCATTTTACTTTTACATCTTCTCCCATTTTTACATCTCCAAATCTCCTTTGTCAGATTGTTTTAGAAATGCATTTACAGGTGCAGCAAGTACTTGAAAAAAAAGCTGCTTAAAATTCAAAATTCAAAAAACTAAGTTCCTGGCGTCTGGTCCCATTTCTTCATGGCAAATAGATGAGAAAACAATGGAAACAATGGGAGACCTTATTTTCTTGGGCTCCCAAATCACTCTGGACAGTGACTGCAGCCATGAAATTAAAAGATGCTTCCTCTTTGGAAGAAAAGCTATGACATACCTAGACAGCATATTAGAACTCAGAGACATTATTTTTGCCAACAAAGGTCTGTCTAGTCAAAGCTGTTTTTTCCAGTCATACCTGGATGTGAGAGTTAGCCATAAAGAAGGCTGAGCGCTGAAGAATCAATGCTTTTGAACTGTGGTATGGAGAAGATTCCTGAGAGTCCCTTGGCCTGCCAGGAAATCAAACCAGCCAGTCTTAAAGGAAATCAGTCCTGAACGATTCATTGGAAGGACTGATGCTGAGCTAAAGCTCTGATACTTTGGCCACCTGATGTGAAGAACTGACTACTTGGAAAAGATCCTGATGCTGGGAAAGATTGAAGGCAGAAGGAGAAGGAGATGACAGAAGTTGAGGTGGTTGGATAGCATCACCAACTCAATGGACATTAAGCAAACTCTGGGAGATGAAAAGGACAGTGAAGTCTGTCATCCTGCAGTCCAGGGGGTGGCAGAGTCTGACACGACTGAGTGACTGAATGATGATGAAGTACTTGGTATTATTTTACCATTATTATTAATCATTTTTACACAATCTTATTTTCATTTCAGTTGGAGAATAAATTGTTGACATGTATTGTTGTAACATGGTTGCTCTTTGTTTTACTCTATTTTTGTTTTACATGTCTGCTGTGTATGTATTGAAGATTCTTGTGATTGTTTTTGCTCATAACCAAGAAATGTATACCCTAGTTACATAGAAAGTGGACATGCTGTTTTAATTCCATAGAATTTCTATCCGTTGACATTCCTTAGCGTGTTTTCCCATATATTTACTTAATACTTTTTAATGCCCTGGCATAGTTTGTAAGGGATATACATGCACATTTTCAAGCTAATCTCACAATCTCTACTGTTTAATTTGGGAAAACAACCCATATGCTTTATTTCTACCATTATAATCTCTGCTATTTACCTTGGTTCTTCCATGCTTCATTTGTTCTACTTTAATGCTTTATTTTGGATTGTGGGTATTTTCACACCATTTCCTCTTATTAGCTTAGAAATTATTCTCTTTTTTTATTGTTTAGTAAATATTATTAAAACTTTATTAAAAAGACTAAGTTTAAAAAAATCAATACTAAAAAGTATCACTTTCCCACCCCCTAATAATAGAAAAATCTAAGCTTGACATTGTCATTTCACATGAGTTTATATTGTTTGATTGATATAGTTTTTAGTTATTTTAAAATTCCAGATTAGTTAGAAATGTAATCAATTAGTATTTTTTTAGGTTAACCCATATGTTTAATGTTTACTACCGTTTCTATCAATATTCCTTCTGAAATATTTTCCCCTAAAGGTTTGCCTTTTCTAGTGCCAAAAGAGTATTAAAGTTTCCCTTATGTGGAAATCAAAGTTTATATGAGTGCAAAGGTACTGTTTGATATTATATATTTGCATAGTATTTCCCAGGTATTATAATAATATCTCCTCATTCTTGAGTAAACTTTTTAAGTATAATTAATATTTAGTAAATTGGTTCCTCATATCTGCTTGATTTTTATATTCAAATATATATTTTTTTCTTCAAAGAAGGCCTAACATTATTACTCATTGATCAAAATCAATATCACTTATCAAGTTTTAGCTATTCAGTTTGTTTTGATGATCATGGACACACTGTGGCCACCACATCACAAACATAGAGTCTCATCACAATTTAACTGACATGTTGATTGAAAAAAAATGAATCCAATACAATATAGCACATAATTGATTCATATACAATTCTAGAACAATATAAGCTGATCTATGGTTGCAGATCTCCTGGAGGAAGAAATGGCAACTCACTTTAAAATTATTGCCTGGAAAATTCCATGGACAGCAGAGCCTGGTGGGCTCCAGTCAATGGGATCACACAGAGTTGGACATGACTTAGTGACAGAACACACACATGCATGGCTGCAGAAACAAAAGAATGTATCTGAATTAACTAGAAAAAAGTCCAATGGATGTGTTTTGGATAAAAAATAACTCTCTCTTGCTCTGTGTGCTGGTTACACTGCATATACAATTATTAGAAATCACTGAATTGAGCACATAATTTTTATTGCTGTTGTGCAGTCAGCAAGTTGTGTCTGACCATTTGCAACCCTATGAATTGCAGCATGCCAGGCTTCTCTGTCCTGCACTATCTCCCAGAGTTTAATCAAACTCATGTCCGTTGAGTCAGTGATGCCATTCAACCATCTCATTCTCTGTTGCCCCCTTCTCTTCCTGCCTTCAATCTTTCCCAACATCTGCATCTTTTCCAATGAGTCGACTCTTCACATCAGGTGACCAAATTATTGGAGTTTCAGCACCAGTCCTTCCAATGAACATACAGTGTTGATTTCCGTTAGGATTAATGTGTTTGATCTTGCTGTCCAAGGGACTCTCAAGAGTGTTCTCCAGCACCACAATTAAAAATCATCAGTTCTTCAGAGCTTAGCCTTCTTCATGGTTCCACACATGACTATTGGAAAAACCATAGTATATTTATTGTATTTAAATTATATTTCCTACTATATTTATATTATGAAGTGAAGTGAAGTGAAGTCGCTCAGTCATGTCCAACTCTTCGCAACCCCATGGACTATAGCCCACCAGGTTCCTTCATCCATGTGATTCTCCAGGCAAGAGTATTAGAGTGGGTTGTCATTTCCTTCTCCAGGGGATCTTTCCAACCCAGAAATCAAACCCAGGTCTCCCACACTGTAGGCAGATGCTTTACCAATGGAGCCACCAGGGAAGCCCTTTATTTGTATTGTACTCCCAAACAAATAAAAATATGTTAGTAAAATGAAAAGCAAGCAACAGAATGGGAGAAAATATCTGCACTATATGTATGGCAAATTTTGCATACACACTATATAAAGAATATATACAAGACAATAATAAAATCAAAGAACATCTATAAAATGTAGGCACACAATTTTAAGAAATACTTCACAAAGAAGATACATAAAAGATATTTAAAAATAATTAATCATCTGATAAATGCAAATAAAAACTACAGAGATAAACCATTTCCCACTCACAACAATGGTCACAATTACTTTGACAACACAACACTAGCCAGTAGACAGAGCAATTGAATATTTTTAATTTTTATTTTTACTTTATTTTGCTTTACAATACTGTATTGGTTTTGCCGTACTGGTGGGACTGTAAAACTGTACAAATGTGGAATACACTTTGGCACTTTGAAAGAAAAATGTGCATTTAATCTTTGTCCCAGCACTCATACTTCTTTGCATTTACCAATAAAAATGAAAAGTTATATTTGTCAACCAACTGGCAAATGGATGCCTATAGTAACATCATTCATAACTACTCCAGACTGTAAGTCACCCAAATGTCCATCAACAGAATAATGGTCTAGCAAGTTGCTTAATATTCATGCACTTAAACATTAGTAAGCAAAAGAAATAAGTCTGCTGATGTACTCAACAACTTGCTTCAAATCTCAAGTTATTATATTGAGCAAAAAGAACAGATGCCAAAGAGAATATTTCTTGTATGATTTCACTCATACAAAATTAAATAACAGCCAAAACACCTATCATGATTGAAAATCTCTCAGAATTGTGAGCTTGATTCTGAAGTGGACCTGTCATTGTAATCATCTGCTAGGCCTTTGTTTCACTGACTCTCATAATTCTATTCTACTATCAAATATTCCATGAGGATGGTCTTGATCCCTGTCTCCTATACAATGTCACAAACCTCCATCCATAGCTCATCAGGTACTCTATCTATCAGATCTAGGCCCTTAAATCTTTCTCACTTCCACTGTATAATCATAAGGGATTTGGTTTAGGTCATACCTGAATGGTCTAGCAGTTTTCCCTACTTTCTTCAATTTAAGTCTGAATTTGGTAATAAGGAGTTCATGATCTGAGTCACAGTCAGCTCCTGGTCTTGTTTTTGTTGACTGTATAGAGCTTCTCCATCTTTGGCTGCAAAGAATATAATCAATCTGATTTTGGTGTTGACCATCTGGTAATGTCCATGTGTAGAGTCTTCTCTTGTGTTGTTGGAAGAGGGTGTTTGCTATGACCAGTGCATTTTCTTGGCAAACCTTTATTAGTCTTTGCCCTGCTTCATTCCACATTCCAAGGCCAAATTTGCCGGTTACTCTAGGTGTTTCTTGATTTCCTACTTTTTGCATTCCAGTCCCCAATAATGAAAAGGACATCTTTTGGGGGTGTTAGTTCTAAAAGGTCTTGTAGGTCTTCATAGAACCATTCAACCTCAGCTTCTTCAGCATTACTGGTGGGGGCATAGACTTGGATAACTGTGATATTGAATGGTTTGCCTTGGAAATGAACAGAGATCATTCTGTCATTTTTGAGATTGCATTCAAGCACTGCATTTTGGACTCTTTTGTTGACCATAATGGATACTCCATTTCTTCTGAGGAATTCTTGCCCGCAGTAGTAGATATAATGGTCATCTGAGTTAAATTCACCCATTCCAGTCCACTTTAGTTTGCTGATTCCTAGAATGTCGACGTTCACTCTTGCCATCTCTCTTGTTTGACCACTTCCAATCTGCCTTGATTCATGGACCTAACATTCTGGTACCTGTGCAATATTGCTCTTTACAGCGTCGGACCTTGCTTATATCACCAGTCACATCCACAGCTGGGTATTGTTTTTGCTTTGGCTCCATCCCTTCATTATTTCTGGAGTTATTTCTCTACTGATCTCCAGGAGTATATTGGGCACCTACTGACCCGGGGAGTTCCTCTTTCAGTATCCTATCATTTTGCCTTTTCAGACTGTTCATGGGGTTCTCAAGGCAAGAATACTGAAGTGGTTTGCCATTCCCTTCTCCAGTGGACCACATTCTGTCAGACCTCTCCACCATTACCCGCCCATCTTGGGTTACCCTGCGGGCATGGCTTAGTTTCATTGAGTTAGACAAGGCTGTGGTCCTAGTGTGATTAGATTGACTAAGGTCCGTCTAGTCAACGCTATGGTTTTCCCAGTGGTCATGTATGGACGTAAGAGTTGGACTATGAAGAAGGCTGAGTGCCGAAGAATTGATGCTTTTGAACTGTGGTGTTGGGGAACACTCTTGAGAGTCCCTTGGACTGCAAGGAGATCCAACCAGTCCATTCTGAAGGAGATCAGCCCTGGGATTTCTTTGGAAGGAATGATGCTAAAGCTGAAACTCCAGTACTTTGGTCAACTTATGCGAAGAGTTGACTTATTGGAAAAGACCCTGATGCTGGGAGGGATTGGGGGCTGGAGGAGAATGGGACAACAGAGGATGAGATGGCTGGATGGCATCACTGACTCAATGGATGTAAGTCTGAGTGAACTCCGGGAGTTGGTGATGGACAGGGAGGTCTGGCGTGCTGCGATTCATGGGGTTGCAAAGAGTCAGACACGACGGAGCAACTGAATTGATTAAAGATTCCAAACTGTGTATGTTCCAAATCAGCATACTGTAGTTGGGTTATTTATTTTCCCTCTTTATAGACTTACTAAAGGACTAAGGAGTTTTCAGAGCAAATCATCCTATTTACTGCAATTTCTAGTAAACTCCCAACTAAGTTAAATAAGAATTTTCTTCTGAATGTTTTTATTGCAGCATTAATATAAGTCATTTAACTTTTAATTAATGGGTACATCACTAAGAAACATAACCATTGTTAATTAACTCATACATAATTATAGGAAGTGATTCCAAAATTGTTCAAAGAGAGAAAAACACTTTGGTGTGAAGAAATGTTAAGTTCAATGTGTAATGAAATAAGAATATTGTCCTGGGAACTGTAATAGACAGGTCAGCTTCATGTGCAGATATAAAGAACAGATTGGCAACTACTTTTGAGTGTATATATGTGGATAGAGTTGCACCTATGCACATAAGTCATTATTATTTTTGTGTGTACCCTGAAAGTGGCATTGTGTTTACTAGGTGAAGTTACAGAAAATGTTATCATTCATTATGGTGTTTTAAAAATATAAAAATTAATTTGCTATAATGGCAGAGCAGGCCATTTTTAGAGTGCAAAAAATAGGTGGTAAACTAACTTTGGAGTTTTCCTTGTGGCTCAGCCAGTAAAGAATCCACCTGCAATATGGGAGACCTGGGTTCGATCCCTGGATTGGGAAGATGGAGAAGAGAAAGGCTATCAACTCAAGTATTCTAGTCTGGAGAATTCCATGGACAGTATAGTCCACAGGATTGCAAAGAGTTGGACAAGACTGAGTGACTTTCACTTTCACTTTCTCTCTTTCAAACTAGCTTTTAATTATTACTAGATCCCATTTTTTTTCCAAAGTATATTTTCTAATGAGTATATTTAAGAATGATCATAAGACTATAAGTACACCCATCAATGGGGTACTTACTGATGTCAGTAGGGTCAGATTCAGGGACTGCCCATAAAATTCAAAAATAGAAGTTTAATGTGTAAATTGCTGCATTTCACATGAACCCACTATCTGTTCTATGCATTTATTTTCAAAGTTGGATGGAAAAAAAATGTTATTATTGCATTATTTTATCCTGATAACAAGAAAATACTGTAATAAGCTTTTTTATGGGAGAAATATGTTTAATGATTAATAATGTTCCCTCATCTGTGTACATCTGAAGAGAAGCCTTTTGCTGTGTAGTAATATATGTCTCCTGAGAAAACTCTTCTGAGGAATATTGACATGGATTTATCAAATAAAAATATCTCCCAATTTGATGGAATTTTTGGTGGAAAGAGGGGCAGAATTCTGACAAAGCAAAGCTAGTACAAATAGAAAAAGGGAGTCTTAATGTCAAAAATATATTTTTATTTCAAAGTTGGAATAGATTAATTCATTTATTTAAAAATACATTTTTAGCATTTGTAGGATATTTTTGCATGTGTAAAATCAAGTCAAAGAGAAACTTCTTATTGAAATATCCTGATTCTTCTTTTTGAAATATCCTGACAGTAGGAGAGAGGGTTAGAGTTTTTGAACTTCACTTATCTTTAAACTTTCTCTCTGTTTGAGTCACAGAAATTGTACAAATGTATAACCAGAAATTTTTCCTTTTCAAATTATCCAGATATACTTTTGGCATCTTACTATTTTTGTCAGAACAACTCTCAATTACAAAATATGAAATGCAGCAAAAATACCAGTTGAAATGTTTATATTTTTGAGTATATTTCAGCTGATAACAATGTCTGCTTTCTGATTGCACTTGGTCCCTGAGGAAGCAAGAAGTGCTGGTGAATGTTTTTCTGAAGTATAGAATAGTGTGCAAAGTGCTGACCACTGTGGATGAGGAAAAAGAGTAAAACTGCCCTTAAAAATAAACCTCAGTATGCGATAAGTGAAAGAAAACGCTGAGTAAAGGACATCAGTGGATTGCCGTTTATGCTATTCTGTGATATAAGAAATCCTGCACTCAAAACAAGGAAAGCAAAGTAATTTTAATGTTCCTAACAGGATTCCAGAAATTAGAAGCCAGGTAAGAACTTTAGTTTTCCAAATGCTACTTACTCAAATTTTCTAAATTATAAGATACTAATCTATTCAAGTTCAATCAACAGGACTTAGGGATAATTCAATCACAAGTCATGCACATATTTAAAAATGAGAGAACAAGCTGATCTGAATTTTCAAAGATTAATTTATTTCAGGAGGCAAGATGCATTTAAAGAAAGAATATTTAAGCTAATCTTAGATTTTGTATTATATCAGTTAATTCAAACCTGTTTTAGATGATGCCATTCAATTTATTCCCATATGATAGTCTTTCATATTTTAAAAGTTGTCTGCCAGCTTTTACATTATTTTTCTTTCTTTATCATTGACTGTGTCAACTGTTTCAAATCATATTCACCATCTCTGCAATCTTAGCAGCTAACAAAATTTTATAACATCTGTATTTATGAATTGAAGTGTTCTCTGTTAATTTGGGCCATTGCCTCCAAGGGAAATGACTCCTAGTGTATTAGTCATTCAGTGTAGTTAGTTAAAAGCAACATAAATATCTCTGAGATCCTCAATAGCTTCTCACCCTTCAAAATTCTTACAAGCAGTTGAAACATATTTCTCATTAAATTCAATGAGAAATCATAAGAGTATTGGAACTAGGGGAAATGAGGAGGACAGGAATAACCACGTCACAGTTTCCTAATCAATGAGGAAGGAGTGGTGCTCACTGCTAAGGTGCACAATTTCAAAATAGCATTTTAAAAATGCAATAAGTTAGTTATTTGAATGTTGCTAGGCACCAACTTATTGCTCTGAAAGTGAAAGTATTAGTTGCTCAGTTGTGACTGATTCTTTGCAATCTCATGTACTGTGTCTTACTAGGCTCCTCTGTCCATGGATTCATATGGCAGGAATACCAAAATGGGTAGCCATTCCTTTCTCCAGGGGATCTTTCCTATGCAGGAATCGAACTTGGGTCGCCTCCATTGCAGGCAGATTCTTTACCATCTGAGCCACCAGGGAAGCCCCAAAGTTGATTTAAAAGAGGGAAGGCTGATTATTTACCCTGGATTTACTAAATATATCTTTTAAAGTTCCAAAGGACTGATGAAGGGAATCTCCACTTTTTTATTTATATATTTTTAAAAATTTATTTATTTTAATTGGAGGCTAATTACTTAACAATATTGTGTTGGTTTTGCCATACATCAACATGAATCCGCCACGGGTGTACACGTGTTCCCCATTCTGAACCCCCCTCCCACCTCCCTCTCCGTAACATTCCTCTGGGTCATCCTAGTGCACCAGCCCCAAGCATCCTGTACCCTGCATCAAACCTGGACTGGCGATTAGTTTCTTATATGATATTATACATGTTTCAATGCCATTCTCCCAAATTATTCCACCCTCTCCCTCTCCCACAGAGTCCAAAAGACTGTTCTATACATCTGTGTCTCTTTTGCTGTCTCACAGCTCAGTTCCATGAGAATCTCCACTTTAAACAACAATATGTCTAGGAGATATAGAAAAACAATAAAATTTAAATATGATCATTCTCTAACTCTAAGTAAGTAATGAATCCAGGAAACAATCACTACTATCTTCAAAAAGTGTTAGACTGAAAATTGATGCAGAATTTTATAATGGAAGAATTGAAACAAAACTATGGGAAAGCCACTGATCAATCAATTAAAGTAGGGTGAGTAGACAGTATGTGTCTCTGGATATGATGCCTTAGGTAGGAAGTACAAAATAACACTTAATTGAATCTGAATTGACTTTAAACCTCTGGATCTAATGACTAGTTTACAGGAAATGCATAAGGCAGAGAAAAAAATTCAATAGCTAAAGGATGCAATCAACTCAAATCAGAGTGTGGAAAATTCGGGAGGACAGTGACTGGATTTCTTATTCATTATATAAACAAATGGGGCTTGTGGGGCAATGATTATAGATTAAAAAGTCTTAAGAAACATACCAAATAAATGCTGTGTGCAGATATTGTTAGAATGCTGATTCTTACTAGACAACTCTAAAATATACATTTTTAGGACAATCAAAGAGATTCAGAAAACATTAGCTGATATTAATAAGTACTGCTAATTTTGTTGTTGCAGTAATTACAAGTTTCTATATATAAAAAGTAAAATTCCTTGGTTATGGCTGCATTTTCTTATTTTTTAATATAAATTTGTTTATTTAAATTGGAAGTTAATTACTTTACAATATTGCATTGGTTTTGCCATACATCAACATGTATCTGCCACAGGTATACACGTGTTCCCCATCTTGAACCTCCCTCCCTCCTCCCTCCCGGTACCATCCCTCTGGGTCGTCCTAGTACACCGGCCCCAAGCATCCAGTATCATGCATCAAACCTGGACTGGCGATTCGTTTCATATATGATATTATACATGTTTTATACTCTAGCCAAAAATAGGCAAATATAGGATAAAAGAAAGTAAAGGGGAGGGATGGAGAAAAAGACATAGAAATAGAGAGACAGAGGGTAAGAAAGCATGCAAAGTGGATGACACATGGTTATAAATGAAAATAATAATTACTGAGTTCTGTAGCAATTTAACTAGTGAGATTCACCTGACAATTCATTATTCTCTCCACTCTAGTCTGTGTTTAATGGTTTCCATTGAAAACACGTCAACCACAAATTGGCTCTTGCTGTGGATGCTTCCCATCTATCTCTACAAGGATTAAATCATGTGATGCTGCAGCTGCTGACCTCTAACATGCCCCAAAGGAGTTCAAGGTGGACAGCAGAAATGAAGCACTCTGCGCTCCCAGAAAACTGGCAGGACAGGTCTTCAGATAGTTGGATATACACAGAAGCTGATTTTATTAGCTCAATTTTTGTATCTCCTCATGTCTAGAAAAACCGCTAAAATCCTTCATGATGATGACTGTTTCTCATACTAGCAGAAGCTTCACAAGACCAGCAGAAACTTTCTAAAAAATAAACGTGCTTGATTGCATGTACTCTCCCTTTACCAAAATCACATATATACTGTCCTTCTCCCCTGCATTTTTGGAACAGTTTCTCAGAGCTGTCTGATGTGCTGTCTCCCCGGGCTGCAATCCTCATGTTGCCCCAAATAAAACTAATTTGCAACTCTCACATTATGCATCATAAGTTGACACATACTTTAAAAATGTATGATGTAATATTGAAAGTGAAAGTCACTCAGTTAGTTGAACTCTTTCTGACCCCATGAATTATACAGTCCATGGAATTCTCCAGGCCAGAATACCAGAGTGGGTAGCTGTTCCTTTCTTCAGGGGATCTTCCCAACCTAAGGATTGAACCCAGGTCTCCCACATTGGAAATGGATTCTTTATTAGCTGAGCCACCAGGGAAGCCCAAGAATACTGGAGTGGGTAGCCAAACCCTTCTCCAGCAGATCTTCCCAACCCAGGAGTCAAACTGGAGTCTCCTGCATTGCAGGTGGATTCTTTATCAGCTGAGTTACCGAGGAAGCCCTAATATTTTAAAAACATTTCAAAAAAACTGCAAAAATGAAATTAATTTCAAAGTTTATAATTTTCTATACTATACATAATAGATGAGCACCTAAAATAAAACAACTGTTTGTACCTCATTTCTTATAGTCATATTTTTGTAGATGACAGAGTTTTGAATTTTATGTAAACTTTTACAAATACCTTAATAAATATGATTTCACAAATTTACTCTTTTTTTTTTTTTTCAATAGTGTCACACTCCAGTCTGATAAAGTTAGCTTTCAGAGTAGGGCCAGGGACATGACATTTATACCACATTCAGAAACTCATATCTTGCCTACCAAGTCTATTTTTACTATGAAGTCTGTGGAAAAAAAAAAGAAGAAAAAAAAAAAAAAGCAATTATATTTGCTCATCATCCCAGTGCATGAAGGGTTAAATCATGACCCACTGCAGTTGCCTCACTAACTGGGTGCCTTAAGGGAAATTTAGGATGAGGTATTCCATGCTTCTGATAAATAGGCCCTTAAATAAATAGATGCATACCTTAGGAAGAATGTCAGTGACCCTAGATTCTTGTATCTTCCTATAAATAGAAAGACATTAACATCATTACCTTGAGAAGTCTGTCCTTTGCAACTATCAGTAATCATCAACCTAGCGCGTGCTAAGTCCCTTCAGTCATATATCTGTCTCTGTGTGATCCTAGCATGCCAGACTCTTCCGTCCATGGGATTCTCCAGGCAAGAATACTGGAGTGTGTTGCCATGATCACCTCTGGGAGATCTCCTCAACCCAGGGATCCAAACCAAATCTCTGACATCTCCTGCATTGTCAGGCAGCTTCTTTACCCTTAACACCATCTGGGAAACCCATCCTGAATCAATTACCTGTATGCATGCTTTGTCTAGGATTTTCCAGGTAGCTCAATAGTAAAGAATCTGCCTGACAATGTGGGAGGTGCAGGGAACAATGGGTTCAGTCTCTGAGTTGGGAAGATCCCCTGGAAGGCAAAGGCAACCCATTTCAATATTCTTGTCTGGAAAGTCCCAAGAACAGGGGATTCTAATGGGCTGTAGCAAAGCGTAGGACACAACTGAGCATGCACCTAGACAGACAGATGCTTTGTCTAGCTCTTCTAAAGAACTTATTGAAATAGTAAGATTTGTTCAGGATTTACAGTATCTCACATGTTGATATGGCTTGAATCGTGACTGTCTTCTAGAAAATCATTCATTTTCCCCACCACTCAAAAAGAATTCTGTGTGGGTTTTTTTTTTCCCTATGTTGCTCTTGCTCAGTGTGAATGCTGAGTCTCAGTTCCTGCTTGAACACACTTCATGCAAACTTGGGGCTGAATTTCATGTAAATTTGGAGGTAGGATTTGTCCACTTAAAGAAAAATGTGATATGATAACTTCAGGCTTGTTCAATTCAGGAACATTACTGAAAACTGTAGACCCCAAAACAGACTCTTGATAGCTCTGAGGAACTGCTTCAAAGATGTTGGGGAGGAGCCAAGATCTATGTGAATTTTTCTGGTTGGAAAATACATATAGTTAAGCCACTCCAGTACTCTTGCCTGGAAAATCCCGTGGATGGAGGAGCCTGGTAGGCTGCAGTCCGTGGGGTCGCTAAGAGTCGGATACGACTGAGAGACTTCACTTTCACTTTTCACGTTCATGCATTGGAGAAGAAAATGGCAACCCACTCCAGTGTTCTTGCCTGGAGAATCCCAGGGACAGGGGACCCTGGTGGGCTGCTGTCTATGGGGTTGCACAGAGTCGGACATGACTGAAGTGACTTAGCAGCAAGCTTATATCTATCTAGGTAGATATTTCCTTAACATTGAGCAAATGCCATGTAGCATTACGATATATGAGAAAGAATGGCTCAGTTGAACTTCTCCAGCAAATTTAACAAGTCTTATGAATGACTTAATTCTATGGATGTCTTGCAGAGTGACTCATTTTCTGTGGGCCCAGCTCTAACCTCCCTTCCTTTTATCGCCCAGCCCTCTGGAGCCAGCTGTCCATGGCTGATTCCTTTGTTGGAAGGGAGCTGGGCTCTTTCTCCTGCCCTTGCTTGATTTTTTGTGGAATTGCTTCCAAGCAGTGAAGTTAAGACAATGTAAGACACATGAGCCTTACAAGTCAGTGAGGCTGAGGGCACCTAATTTACATAGATCACATACTCCACACTCATGTCTTCATTCATAGCCTATAACACAACCTTCCCCAGATACCTCTCAAAAAACAGTTCTTTCATTTTTGTATAATATAACTGCATCCTAGTGGTCTTGTTTGTGGTAGTGAGTTACTTTGTGTCTATTTTTTTTTTTTTTATATTACCACTCTTCCAAGGTCTTTTCCCAGTGTAAGAGTCAAGACATTCATATCAGTTTATGTTATGGCAGATAATAACCACCAATGTCAACCGCAGTGCAGCAGAGGCCTAGCAATTGATCCTTTATTGATTCTAGCTATTGATCCTTTATTGATCCTAGCTATTGATCCTTTATTGATCCTAGCTATTGATCCTTATGGCCATAATTGATCCTTGTGCTTGTCACAGGCCTATAGAACAGTGCTCTTCACAGTGACTGAGGGACATCAGCTGATGGAACAGCTACAACCCCAATAATTTCTGTCACAATCAGTGAGAAAAAAGAGGTCTCATCCTGGAAGGCCTCACAATGGCCACTATATCCTTGGGCTGGAAGTGACCTACTATATCTCATTGGTCAGAACTAGTCAGCAAGTACAGTCCTGCAAGGTACCCTGAACGGGGATTGGGGAGAGGGGGATCTGACTACTCAGTGACAGTCACAAATTATCACCAACACTTAGCTCCATACACACACAAATTTCGTTGGGAACAATGAAATTGGGAAATTTCATTGGGAACAAATTTATGAATTTCGAATTTATGTCACTGCATTCATTTTTAAATTAGCATTAGGTAATATTATACAAAGTAAAACAATTTCATAAGAAAGTAAGTAACCATCATTATATTGACTGAGTTTTTATTCACTTTAAAATCATTTAATAACTATTGGGCAATATATTTTTAAAAATTATGATTATATGTCATGAAATGAGTGCTGAGATCAAGCTGTGAAAGCTATTACATTTTAAATGCCTTAGGTATCATTTCAGACCCTATACAAAAAAAGGTTTTGATTAGTACTGGTGAATATATAATTGCAATTTGAGTTAATTGTTACCTGTCATTTACTCTACACAAAAAGGCCATAGCTCCACTGGTAGCTTGGAAAGCATAAAATCAGCTTCACAGGCTCTGTTACTCTGGCTATTTTAACTAGAAGGCTCTTGTATAAGGATTGATAGAGCTGACTTTTCTATGATTGCTTTGGTACAGATAGCCATGCATGATAAAAATTTATTTTAAGCTTAGAGATTTTTAATAGGTCCAGAAGCAGAACAGATCAAGAAGAATGGCAAGAATACACAGAAGAACAACACAAATACAGTTCTTAATGACCCAGATAATCACAACAGTGTAATCACTCACCTAGAGCCAGACATTCTAGAGTATGAAATTAAGTGGGCAGGAAACATTACTACAAACAAAGCTAGTGGAGCTGATGGAATTCCAGTTGAGCTACTTAAAATCTCAAAAGATGATGTTGCTAAAGTGTTGCACTCAATATGTCCACAAATTTGGAAAATGCAACAGTGACTGCAGGACTGAAAAATGTCAGTTTTCATTCCAATCCCAAAGAAGGGCGATGTCAAAGGATGTTCAAAGTACAGTACAATTGCACTGGTGTCACATGCTAGCAAGATAATGCTCAAAATCTTTCAAGGTAGCCCTGAGAAGTATGTGAACTGGTAGCTTCAAGGTGTGCAAGCTGAATTTAGAAAAGGCAGAGGAACCAGAAATCAAATTGCCAACATTTGTTGAATCATAGAGAAAGCAAAGAAATTTCAGGAAAAAAAGCATCTACTTCTGCTTCATTTATTATACTAAAGTCTTTAACTGTGTGGATCACAACAAACTGTGGAACATTCTTAAAGAGATTGGAGTACCACAACACCTTTCCTGCTTCCTGAAAAATTTGCAGGTCAAGAAGTTAGAACCAGTCATGGAATAACTGATTGGTTCAAAACTGATAAAGGAGTATAACAAGGAGCAATATTTTCACTGTTTTATTTAACTTAGATGTAGAATACATCATGTGAAAGACTGGGCTGGATGAATCACAAGCTGAAATCAGAATTGCTGGGATAAATATCAACAATCTCAGGTATGTAGATGATACCACTTTAACAGCAAAAAGTGAAGAGGACCTTAAAGATTCTCTTAAAAAGGATGAAAAAGGAGAATGAAAAAGCTGACCTGAAACTCAACATTCAGAAAATTCAGATTGTGGTATCCAATGCCAAACTTCATGTAAATAGAAGGGGAAAATGTGGAAGTAGTTATGCTTTTATTTTATTGGGCTCCAAAATCACTGCAGATGGTGACCACAGTCAGGAAATTAAAAGACGGTTGATACATGGAAGGAAAGCTATGACAAATCTAGAGAGAATATAAAAAACTGAGGCATCACTTTGCAACAAAGGTTCATATAATCAAAGATGTGGTTTTTCCAGCAGCCCTGCATGGATGTGAAAGTTGGACCATAAAGAAGAATGAGTGCTGAAGAATTGATTATTTCAAATTATGGTGCTGGAGAACACTCTTGGGAGTCCCTTGGACTTCAAGGAGATCAACCCTAAAGGAAATCATCCCTGAATATTCATTGGCAGGAAAGATCCTGAAGCTGAAGCTCCAATACTTTGGCCAACTAAGGTGAAGAGCCAATTCATCTGAAAAGAGCTTGATGCTGGGAAAGATTGAAAGGAAAAGGAAAAGGGGACAGCAGAAGATGAGGTAGTTATATAGCATCACTGATTTAATGGACAGTAATTTTAGCATACTCCAGGAGGTAGCAAGGGACAGAGGAGCCAGGCATGCTACATGAGATTGCAAAGAGCTGGGCATGACTTAGCAACTGAACAACAAAAACAATGATAATCCTAGAATGACAGAAATTTATTGGCCACTTTAACAAAACTTAAACATCTAGAAACTCCAGAAAAGAGAAAATAAGTGGCAGATATATACTTTATTTTAAAACCCAAAAATAAGACAGATGGCTCATTTACATGGAGAAAATCTGCTTTGAGATATTACAGATAATCTTTTGGGCTTGGGCCTATCTCTACCACAAATAAGTTACTGTGCATGGCAGTAAAAAATGTTCAGAAAGTTCAAAAGAATAGGTGTTTATCCCAGACCCTACTGCTTGATATCCATGTTACACTGTCCAAATCATCCTCTTCTGTGGTACAGGCAAAAGAGCCATCTCCTACACTGAGATATGTATGCCATATATCCTTCAAGGAATAACATAAGTTGGCAAATACACTCACTCTGGCTTTGGTTGCTGCTTTTCAGTGATTGACTCGTGTCTGTCTCTTTTCAACCCCATGGGCTGCAGTACACCAGGCCCTCTTGTCCCTCACCATCTCTTGAAGTTTACCAAAGTTCATGTCCACTGAATCAGTGAAGCCTTGCGACCATTTCATCCGCTGTCACCCTCTTCTATCTCTGTCTTCAATCTTTTCCAGAATGAGGTTCTTTTCCATGAGTCTTAGTTTGCATCAGTGGCCAAAGTATTTTAGTTTCAGCTTATTTCCTCAAATGCAGAGTGAAGCTCTGTTTAGAGTCATGCTTCAAGGGGACACTAACATTCACTAACAGGCGAAAGAAGGAGAAAGACCTCAACTTTTCAACTGTATCCCATAAGGAATGCATCTGACAGGGTATTTTATTTGTTGAGCTCTCCATAGATCATCTGAGGTTGCATTGTGGTTCATAGAATATCTTGACCTCCCTTTAAACCAAATCACGCTCCTCCAGTCTCCAAACTAGTGATGATCCCAGCAGTTCTTACAAACAAACTTGAACGACAAAATTTCTTCCAAGAGACTTCTTCCCAGTGAACTCAACCAGAGAGAGTAATGAAGACCATGATTTATGATCTTTTTACTGTGCTGTTGGATCCTATTTGCTAGAATTTTCTTGAGGATTTCTGCATCTACTTTTATCAGTGATATTGACATATAATATTCTTTGTTGGTGATATCTTTGACTGGCTTTGCTATCACAGTGATGGTGGCCTTGTAGAATGAGTTGGGAGTCTTTCCTTTATCTGCAAATTTTTGGAATAGTTTGGATAGGCTAGATATTAGTTCTTCTCTAAACATTCACCTGTGAAGCCATCTGGCCTGGGGTTTTTGTTTGTTGAAAGGATTTTGATTACATTTCTGATTCTATTGATTGTGATTGCTCCATTCATATTTTCTATTTTTTCTTGGTTTTGTCTTGGAAAGTTATGCGTTTCTAAGAATTTCTCCATTTCTTCTAGGCTGTCCATTTTATTGGCATATAATTGCTTGTAGTAGTCTCTTATGATCCTCTGTATTTCTGTATTGTCTGTTGTAATTTCTCCTTCTACATTTCTAATTTTATTGATTTGAGACTTCTCTTTTTTTCTTAATGAGTGACTAATGGTTTGTCAATTTTGTTTATCTTCTTACATAATCAGCTTTAAGTTTTATTGATGTTTCCTATCACCTCCTTTATTCTTTTTCATTTATTTCTCCTCTGATCTTCATGATTTCTTTCCTTCTACTAATTTTGGGAGATTTATCCTAGGAATACAAGATTCTTCAATACATACAAACCAATTAATGTGATATATCAAACTAACAAACTGAAAAAAAAAAAAAAAAAAAACTATATGGTCATCATAATAGTTCCAGAGAAAGCTTTCAACAAAACTCAACACCCATTTATAACAATAACTCTCCAGAAAGTGGGCATATAATAAACTTACCTCGACATAATAGTGGCCTCATATGACAAACCCACAGTGGATATTATTCTGAATGGTGAAAAATTGAAAGCATTTCTTTTAAGATCAGGAACAAGAGAATGGTGTCCCTCTTACCACTATTATTCAACATTGTTTTGGAAGCCCTAGCCATAACAGTCAGAGAAGAAGAATAAATAAATCCATATTGGAAAAGAAGTACAACTCTCGTTGTTTGTAGATGACATGATATTATACATAGAAGATGCCACTAGAAAATTGTTAAAGCTAATCAATGGCTAAAGTAAAGTCACAGGATATAAAATTAATATACAGAAGCCTCTTGCATTTTTATACACTAACAATGAAAAATCAGGAAGAGAACTTAAGGAAAACATCCCACTCTTCATTACAACAAAAATAAAATACTTAAGAATAAGTTTGCATAAAGAGACCAAAGAACTATATGCAGAAAACTATAAGGCACTGAAAAAACTGAAAGATGACACAAACAGATGGAGAGATACACAATATTATTGGATACAAAGAATCAATATTTGAAAATGAGTATACTACCCTAAACAATCTACAAATTCAATGAATCCCTATCAAACTAAACTACCTAGGATATTTACAACAGAATTAGTACAAAAATTTTCACAATTTGTATGGAAACCAAAAAGACCCCAAATAGCCAAAGTAACCATGAGAAAGAAAAACGAAGCTTGAAGAACTCTTTCTGAGTTTATACTATACATACTATACTACAAAGCTACAATCATCAAGACAGTATGGTACTGGCAAAAATAGAGAATTATAGACCAATGGAACAAGACAGAAACCCCAGAGTTAAACCCAAACACCTTTGGGCATCTTATTTTTGACAAAAGAGGCAGGAATATACAATGGAGAAAAGACTGCTTCTTCAATAAGTGGTGTTGGGAAAATGGACAGATACATATGATAGAATAAATCTAGAACACCTCTAACATCATATGCAAAAATAAACTCAAAATGGATTTAAGACTTAAATGTAAGGCCAGAAACTATAAATCCCTTAGAGGAAAACAGGCAGTGCACTCTTTGACAATCACAGCATGGTCATCTTTTACCCACCTCCTGGAGTAATGGAAATGAAAATAAAAATGAACAGATTGGACCTAAGTAAGTTTTTATTCCTTTGCACAGCATAGGAAACAATAAACAAAATTCAAAGATAACCCTCAGAATGGGATAAAATAATTGCAAATGAAGCAAGTAACAAACGATTTTTCTTTAAAATATATAATCATCTCATACAACTCAATATCAGAAAAACAAACAGTCCAGTCAAAAATCAAAAATGGACATTTCTCCAAAGAGAGTATACAGATAGCCAGTAAATACATGAAAAAATTGCTCAACATTACCAGTTATTAGAGAATACAAATCAAAACTACAATAGGTTATCATCTTATACCAATCAGAGTGGCCACTATCAAAAAATCCACAAACAATAAATGCTGGAGACTATGTGGAAAAATGGGAACCCTCCTATACTGTTGGTGGGAATGTAAATTCACAGAGCCATTATGGAGAATAGTATGGTGATTCTTTAAAAAGCTAGGAATAAATCTGCCATATAATCCAGGAATCCCATTACTGGGTTTATATCCTTAGAAAACCACAACTCAAAAATACACATTCCCCAATATTCACTGCAGCACTATTACAAAAGGTAGGAGATGAGAGCAAACTTTCATTTCAGTTCAGTTACTCAGTCGTGTCCAACTCTTTGTGACACCATGAATTGCAGCACGCCAGGCCTCCCTGTCCATCACCAACACCCAGAGGTCACTCAAACTCTTGTCCATCGAGTCGGTGATACCATCCAGCCATCTCGTCCTCTGTCATCCCCTTCTCCTCCTGCTCCAATCCCTCCCAGCATCAGAGTCTTTTCCAAAGAGTCAACTCTTCACATGAGGTGGCCAAAATATTGGAGTTTCAGCTTCAGCATCAGTCCTTCCAAAGAACACTCAGGACTGATCTCCGTTAGAATGGGTTGGTTGGATCTCCTTGCAGTCCAAGGGACTCTCAAGAGCCTTCTCCAACACCACAGTTCAAAAGCATCAATTCTTCAGCACTCAGCTTTCTTCACAGTCCGACTTTCACATCCATACATGACCACTGGAAAAACAGTAGCCTTGACTAGACGGACCTTTGTTGGCAAAGTAATGTCTCTGCTTTTCAATATGTTATCTAGGCTGATCATAACCTTCCAAACTTTAAGTTCATAAAAAATTGAATAAAAACATAAGATATAGTATATAGATGGTATACATATATGTATTTGTGTATATATAATGGAATATTACTCTACCATAAAAATGAACAAAGTTGAGTCAGTGAGAGTGAGGTACATTAATCTAGACCCTGTTATACAGAGTGAAGTAAGTCAGAAAGAGAAAAACAAATATTGTATATTAATACACATATGCAATGTATGTATTCATTAGATCTAATGAACCTATTTGTAGAGAAGGAGTAGAGGCACAGATGAACTTGTAGAGGCACAGTGGGTGAGGGAGAGAATGGACAAATTGAAAAAGTAGTATTGACATATTACACTATCAGGTGCCAAATAGATAGCTGGTGGGAAGCCCAGGTTGGCACTCTATAATGCCCTAGAAGGGTGGGGTAGGCGGGGTGGAAAGGAGGTTCAGGAGGTAGGAGATGTATGTATAATTAAAGTTGATTCACATTATTGTATCTCAGAAACCAAAATAACATTGTAAAGCAATTTTCATCCAGTTAAAAAATAAATTAAAAAAAAGGGAAAATACAATAATATTTCTTCACCCAACTTTATAAATAAATATATGTTACTCAAAAAAAAAAAAAAAAAACTAGTGAAGGTTACATAAAGTAACCTGGTTTATAGCTTTAATAGATTAAGCACAAAAGAAAATGAGAAATATTTGAATAAATCATCTCTTAATATGATATTTTGCCTTTGTTGGGAGCACAGAAATGAGTAATTTTTAACTTTATTTACTTTTAGTGCTATTTGTAGAAATTTGAGCTCCATCATGTTTTGCAGAAAACTTCATTTAATTTTCTATAATCATTTTGAAATATGTCTTTCTATTTTAAAATAACCCTATCAGTGAAGATGACCATCTATTCCATTATTAAGGATGAATTTCTGTTTGTTAATGTTCTCATTGTCATTGTGCTTCATATCACATGCCACGTACATATTCTTGCAAGCACACCACTACATGTACTTTTGGAAAGCATTTTATAAATCATATTTATAAGAAAGTAGGGCAATATGTGAAGCGTGAACTTCCAGATGTTCAAGCTGGTTTTAGAAAAGGCAGAGGAACCAGAGATTAAATTTCCAACATCTGCTGGATCATCAAAAAAGCAAGAGAGTTCCAGTAAAACATCTATTTTTGCTTTATTGACTATGCCAAAGACTTTGACTGTTTGGAACACAATAATCTGTGGAAAATTCTGAAAGAGATGGGCATACCAGACCACCTGACCTGCCTCTTGAGAAACCTATATGCAGGTCAGGAAGCAACAGTTAGAACTGGACATGGAACAACAGACTGTTCCAAATAGGAAAAGGAATACGTCAAGGCTGTATATTGTCACCTTGCTTATTTAACTTATATGCAGAGTACATCATGAGAAACCCTGGGCTGGAAGAAGCACAAGCTGGAATTAAGGTTGCTGAGAGAAATATCAATAACCTCAGATACGCAAATGACACCACCTTTATGGCAGAAAGTGAAGAGGAACTCAAAAGCCTCTTGATGAAAGTAAAAGATGAGAGTGAAAAAGTTGACTTAAAGTTCAACATTCAGAAAATGAAGATCATGGCATCTGGTCCCATCACTTCATGAGAAATAGACAGGGAAACAGTGGAAACAGTGTCAGACTTTATTTTTTTGGACTCCAAAGTCACTGCAGATGGTGTCTGCAGCCATGAAGTTAAAAGACGCTTACTCCTTGGAAGGAAAGCTATGACCAACCTAGATAGCATATTAAAAAGCAGAGGTATTACTTTGCGAACAAAGGTCTGTCTAGTCAAGGCTATGGTTTTTCCAGTGGTCATGTATGGATGTAAGAGTTGGACTGTGAAGAAAGCTGAGAGTCGAAGAATTGATGCTTTTGAACTGTGATGTTGGAGAAGACTCTTGAGAGTCCTTTGGACTGCATGGAGATCCAACCAGTCCATCCTAAAGGAGATCAGTCCTGGGTGTTCATTGGAAGGACTGATGCTGAAGCTGAAACTCTAATACTTTGGCCACCTCATGTGAAGAGTTGGCTCATTGGAAAAGACCCTGATTCTGGGAGGGATTGGGGGCAGGAGGATAACAGGATGACAGAGGATGAGATGGCTGGATATCATCACCGACTGGATAGACATGAGTTTGAGTGAACTCCGGGAGTTCGTGATGGATGGGGAGGCCTGGCATGCTGTGATTCATGGGGTCGCAAAGAGTCAGACATGCCTGAGCAACTGAACTGAACTTAGGGCTTTCCTGATAGCTCAGTTGGTAAAGAATCTGCCTGCAATGCAGGAGATCCCAATTCGATTTCTGGGTCAGAAAGATCTGTTGCGGTAGGAATACACTACCCATTCCAATATACTTGGGCTTCTCTTGTGGTTCATCTGGTACAGAATCAGCCTGCAAATTGGGATACTGGGGTTGGCAAGATACCCTGGAGAAGGGAAAGGCTACCTACTCCAGTATCTTGGCCTGGAGAATTCCATGGAGTGTATGGGGTCACACAAAGTTGAACACAACTGAGTGACTTTTACTTTCATAAGAAAGTATAGCATGATCATTATTATATTAATATAACTTATGGAAAATAATGAAAGAATAACCTAATAACTGATCCTAAATATAGCCTAATAATGGCCTCAAAAGATATTAATAAATATTCTGTTTAATTATGAGGGATAAACAATCAATAACTGCAATGAGAAGTGATCCAATTTTGCTACTTCAAGATTAGAAATCAGGAGATAATGCAATTGTGTCTTATCTCTTTCTTCTACCCTCTGTGCATAAAGTCCTCTGGGAACCGTACTTATGAAAGTACAGAAGGTTTCAAGTTTTTCCTCCCTACATTTTTTTCTCCCTAAGTCGATCGCTCCATGTTGGCAGGTAGGAGAGATTTTTTTTTTCTCAGAGGTTCAGTTTCCTTTCTGACACAGAATTTCCATAGACTCAGTGATGTCTTATGCAACCTGCTATTTGAATGTTAGTATTCTGGTGAAGTAGAGTAGTCAAAGCTTTCTAGCCAAATGTTCCAGGCTTTTCCATTTCTACAAACATTTGTTACTTAATATATATAGAGAAAATTAATGTCTATCTCTCAGACCTGCTATGTTGATTAATGGTGAGTAATAAGGAAGCAATATTTGGGATATACTAGAAAGCTATGATTTATTTTCCCACATAGTTACTTCTTTGCTTCCAGTTTGATTTACCAGTCTAGAAATGCTGAAATAATTCTGTTGCCAGTTATTTCTATTTGCAATACTTTAAAAAGAAAATTGAAAATAGTAGAGAAGATATGTGAGTGCCTAAACAACTGCTTCGCAACAAACATACTTCATAACGCAGTCTCTGACATAAGAAAACTTATTTGATTATATTCATGGACTCAAGGGTTCAACTATCATAGAGGTTGTGGTAGAGATGTTCACCTTTGTTTCACATATTTGGATGTGGTTATTCTTGTTCATTTGCTCCTTGGAAGAAAAACTATGGCAAATCTAAACAGTCTATTAAAAAGCAGAGCCATTACTTTGCCAACAAAAGTCCATATAGTCAAAGCTATGATTTTTTAGAGTAGCCATGTATCAATGGGAAAGTTGGACCCTAAAAGAGGCTGAGCACCAAATAATTGATGCTTTTGAACAGTCCTTTGGAATGCAAGGGCATCAAACCAGTTAACCTTAAAGGAAAACAACCTAAATATTCATTAGAAGGACTGATGCTGAAGCTGAAGCTCCAATACTTTGGCCATATGTTAAGAAGAACTGGCTCATTAGAAAAGACCCTGATACTAGGAAAGTTTGAGAGCAGGAGGAAAAGGGGATGACAGAGATGAGATGGTTGGATGACATCACTGATTCAATGGATATGAGTTTGAACAATCTCCAGGAGATGGTGAAGGACGGGGAAGCCTAGTGTGTTGCAGTCCAGACACGACTGAGAAACTAAACAAAAACAATTCTTGTTCACATGAATGAAAGAGGGAAATTATCTGTTCCACTTGTATTCAACATAGGCTGGTCATCTAGGTAAGATTACTGTGATAGATATTCTTTCTCCACCAAAAAAACGGTGGCAGGAAAACAGATATTCAGTCACTAGTCCTTAGCAATTTGAAGATGCAGCTGGGTGTGTATTGGCAATTTTTTGATTAGAGCCTAGTCCTTGACAATAATTCCCTTTGGCTTCAAATTTTGCCTTCTGTGTTCTTTTCCCCCCATCTGATTCATACTTCTGCTTTCACCAAAATTAGTTTATTTTTCAGTTCAGTTCAGTTCAGTCGCTCAGTCATGTCCAACTCTTTGCGACCCCATGAATCGCAGTCTATTTTTGGAACTATGTAATTAATATATAGTTTTCAAGGTGCAGAAATTTAGAGATTAAAAGTTCTCTTTTCACTTTGACTTTTCTCTGTCCATTTCCATTAAAACTGATAATATTCCTTTAAGGACTTGAGGCATTTCTTGTCATCTCATGCCTCATGCTATTGGACAGAATCTACACCTACTTATATCTTGAAGAAAAACATCTTTTATCATGGTGTCTCCTGTAAGGCAGTGATGGAACAATGCTTTTAAGAGGTTACAAACATTGTCCAGGCAAGTGAGTCAGTGGGACATTTTCTTAGATTCTTGGTGGCTTTTTTGTTAAACTGAGATGGCTTTTATGATTTGCTCTGAATCTTTCTGAAGATTTAACAAAGGATCTTTCAATCACACTCTGTATTCCCAGGGACCAACTTTTCTGGCACTACTTTGGGTTTATTTGGCATGTGTTCTGAGATTATTTATTTGAAAATGTCTTGCTTGATGGAAAGACTGCCATAGCCCTGTATATTTTCCTAATGATTCTAACTGAATCTTGGGAGTTTTGTCCATAGATTATCTATCTCCTTCAAAATTTTATTATGAGCCATAAGCAGAAACCCTTCATAGCTAGATCATGGAGTTTATTTGGTACGTTTTCTGTTTTCCACATTACCATCAATGATGCTATTGTCAAACTTTCTGCTGCTACATAACAATGGTAGCGCTAATCCTAGCTTCTGAAACTTTTTCTTTCTCCATTATCCTTCAAAATTTTTTTCCTTATTGAGACTCATCAGGTTTCTGTTCACTGCATGATTCTAAAGTCAGCATTATATGTTTCAAGTTTTTGTTATGGCATCATCTCATTCATAGCACCAGCTTTTTTGTTTTTTTTTTTTTTTTTTCTGTTGCACTTTCTTTTGTTGAGAAGCAAACCAGGGTTTTAACTCCTTCTCTGTGAGATCATGATAAATCAGATGAAGAAGGGTATAGATATTCAGCAGATGCTGTTGGCTATACAAGTTGCCCCACAAACGACGCCAAGAGAGTGAGATTCCAGTTATTTTTAGTGAATGTAGCAGCTTCCTAGTGGGGCAGTGGGGGTGCAGCTTCAACACAGCAGCATTAGTACAGTGAGATGACTAGGGGAAGAGGGCAGAAAGGGGAAGATTTCCAAAACTGTGTACACTTAAATATAACATGCCCTCAGAAGGCCTAGAGTTTTTCCTTTTGTGTGACACACTTTACATTGTTCTCTCTCAGGCTTAGTTTTTTGCTGATTTTTATGCAAAACTTTAAGCTATCTAAAATAGACTTCAATTCTCTTTTTATTTATACATTGTTCCCCAAAATCAAAGAAATGCATTGCCTTTATCAGTTATATCCAAAAGTCATATATTTCCCAGTAAAGAAAAATAAAATTCCTTTAAATCTTAATTCCATCTGGGAGAGAATATTTTAGAAACTGGTAGACCAACAGAATTAGAAAAGTATGCTGAGTATTAGCATCTATAGAAGAAAAGGGCAATAAACTTGAAATTAAGTAAAAAGGAAGAGTTTTGAATAAAGGTATAGTATTGGCATTATAACTGATAGAGAGATTAAATAAAAGACATATTAAAAAGGAATGATTAAATTTTTAATTCATAGCTTATTAAAGACTTAAAAGACCAGATTAAGTATATAGTTGATAATAGAATTTAATGAGTTAAGTATTAAACATTTTCAGAGGAGTTAGAAGCTATAAGTGACAAAGAAAAGTGTAAGATGAAAATTGATGGACATTTGTGTGCTGGAGAAGCAAGATTAAATGTAGTAATTTGCTTTTGTTTTTGTTCGTCTTCTGCTGGGTATTAAATCTGAAAGACTAAGGATCCAAAGGGACAAAGTCTGTAGAAAAATCAGAGGAAAGAAATAGTTTCAGCTCCTTTTTGGTTGGTGATATTCAAATCAGGATAGAATGAGTTAAAGAAATAGTTTATCCTTTGTATTCTGAAGAAGCAAATACATTTAACACACTTGAAAATAGTTTCAGGGCATTTGGATTATGATCCTGTTTTATTCTGTTTAAAATGAGATTTTTACTCCTTAAGAATAAAAACTCCTTCCTTCTTGAATTCTGGTAAAGCTTTGTAAATAAAATAGTAAATATATGAAATATATATATATAATATATTATCTACCATATATTATATATCACAAAGAAGATTCATAAATCACTACAGCTGTAGGAAAACCAGTGCACACAGTAAAAACTACATATCATTATATGCTAATTGTAGTCATGATCAATTAGTTTTAGCTAAACCTTGTTTAATCCTTATGCAATAAAATACTCCTCCTCAAGTTGCCAGTAGGACACTCAGCTGGTAGTAACAAACAGGAAAATGGAAATGTAGAATTAGAGAGGGAGTGGTTTAGATTGGGAGATGTAGATTTCAAAGATATTTTCATAGAGTCAAAAGCTGACACACTGGGAGCAGATGTTATTGCTACATAAAAGAGAAGTGCTTGGCAAAAAGAAATGGAGAATGTGTAAATTTTTTGAAGCATGAGAGTAAGAGAGTTTGTACGGAGGATATGAAGCAGAGGAAGTATCTGACATAAAATGTAATTTATTTTTTAAATTTTAAAGTTTTAGAAATCCACATGGACTATATCAAAAGCAGTGTACAACCAACATTAATAGTCATATCTTCTAACATTATTATTTACATGAACATTTTTCTACATTTATATATTAGCATAGATTAAAATGGAAATATTTTGCATAAGTTCCATTTATAGAAAAAATATTCTGCTCTCTATACTTTACTCACTTATTTATATATTCATCATATTCATTACATTCATAGATTCTGAATATGAGGGCATCAAAGGATAAGATGGCTGGATGGCATCACCAATGCAGTGGACATGAACTTGGGTAAGCTCTGGGAGATGGTGAGGGACTGGGAGGCTTGGAGTGCTGCAGTCCAAGGGGTCACAAAGAGTCAGAAACGAGTGGGTGACTGAACAACAATCATAATTTTCTTGGACTCATCCACATTGATATATATAGAGACAAGGTGTATTAAGTTTCAGTGCTGGATTATCTGAAATAAATAATTATCCTCATCAATGGACTTTGGATTCTTTCCTGTATTTCTACTAATACAAATTATACTTCATGAACATTCTTTTGCAGCTGTTACTCAAAGATTGTTGATAGAAACCATGCCTGGCATGTGTGTCTTCATTTTCAACTTCACATCACAGTGTGAAAGAACTCTCCCAAAGTGATTTACTAATATTCATCTCAGACAACTGGTTTACTCATTTATTTAGGTATACATCATATTCATTATATTCATAGATCCTGGATATGAGGGCGTCAGAGGATGAGATGGCTGGATGGCATCATCAATGCAGTGGACATGAACTTGAGTAAATTCTGGGAGCTGGTAAGGGACTTGGAGGCCAGGCGTGCTGCAGTCCATGGGGTCACAAAGAGTTGGATACGACTGAGCAACTAAATTGAACCGAACTGATCTCAGACAACAGTGTTTAAGAGTTCCTGTTAGTTCTTATCTTCCCTTACAGTATTGCCATAATTATATATTTTTAGCAAACTCAATGGATATAATTTATATTTCTCTGATGATTGTAAGCTTGAGCATTTTTATTAAAAAATGTATTAGCATTTATTCAAATTATTTAATGAATACTATTTGGTTCATTCATTTCAGTCTGTTTCTTTATATAAACATTTGGATAATGATGTATTAGTCTACATAACAGACTTTTAATTGTTCAGTATGCAGCCAAAGAGAATATCTTAATTTAATGTAATCAAGGATGTAAATATCTTTATGCATTCACACTTGCATTGTTGTGCATAATCACAAATATTATTTTGGAGCAATTTTAAGTTCATTGTAAAAATGAGAGGGAAATATAGAGATTTCCTAATGTCTTCTGCTCCTTCCAATGGATGGTCTCCCCTGTTGTCAACATCACCACCAGCATGGTACATTTGTTACAACTGATGAAGCTCCAGTCACAGATCATTATCACCCAAAGCCTATAGTTAAAGGTTCACTCTGGTATCCTACATCTTATTAGTTTGGACAAATATATAATGGCATCTATTCATTATTATTGTACCATATGGAGTATTTACACAGCTGTAAAAATTCTGTTACCTTTATTTATCTCTTTCCCACTTAAACCCTGATGAGCATTGATTTCTTTCTTTCTTTTTTTTTTTTTTTCTACTCTCTAATTTTGTCTTTTCCAGAATTTCATATAGTTGAAATCACTCAGTATGTGGCTTTTCAGAATGGCTTCTGTCATTAAAAAATAGCCATTTGAATTTCCTCTATGCTTTTTCATGGTTTGATAACTTACTTCCTCTTAGCATTAAATAACTCCATTATCTGGAAGTACCACAGTTTATCTATTCACGTAATGGAAAATATTGTGGTTGCTTCCAATTTTCAGATATTATTAATAAAACTGTTTAATATCCATGTGCAAGTACTGTTCAGGCACACATTTTCAACTTATTTTAGTAAACACCAAGGAGAGTGATTACTGGATCATATATTACTAGTGTGTTTACTTTTTTAAGAAACTTACAAAATATCTTAAAAGTGGCTGTAGAATTTTGCCTTCTCACTGGCTATGGATGTTCTTGTTTTTTCACATTCTTGCCAATATATGGTGTCAGTGTTCTGGATTTTGGTCATTAAAATAAAAGCATATTGGTATCGTGTTGAATTTCCTTGATAACATATGATGTAGAGATGTTTTAATATGCTTATTTGTCATTTGTATATATTTTTTGGTGAGATAGCTATTAAGGTCTTTGGCTCATTTTAAAATCAGGTTGCTTGTTGCTTGTTAAAATCAGGTTACTTATTGTTCAGTTTTGAGTTCTTTGTACATTTTAGAAAAGTCTCATATCAGATGCATGCTTGTTCCAATATTTTCTCCCAATCAGAGGCTTCTTTTGCTTTTTTCTTTGACATTGCTTTTGCAGGGCAGACAGTCTTAATTTAAATGGAGTCCTTTTTACCAGTCATTTCTTTTACAGGGAGTCCTTTTTACCAATCATTTCTTTTACAGGTTGTATTCTTTGTGTTACACCTAAAAGTCATGAACAAACCCAAAGTCATCTACATTTTCTTTTATGTTACCTTGAGAAGTTTTGTTTTTGCATTTTACATTTACATCCATGATCCATTTTAAGTTAACTTTTATGAAGGATATAGTATCTATGTCTAGGTTCCCAATTTTGCATAATAATATCTAGCTGTTCTAGCACCAGTAGCTGATAATATTATCTTTGATTCATTGTATTTCTTTCGCTTCTCTGTGAAAGATCAGTTGACTGTATTTATATGGGTCTATGTATGGTCTCTAGACTGTGTTTCATTGATCTACTTGTCTATTCTTTCACCATTACCATACGGTCTTGAAACTACAGATTTATAATAAATTTTAAAGATGCAGGTTTGATCCCTGAGTCAGGAAGATCCCCTAGAATAGGGAAAAGCAATCCACTCCAGTATTCTTGCCTGGAAAATCCCTTTGACAGAGAAGCCTGGCAAGCTACAGTCCTTGGGGCTGCAAAGAGTCAGACATATCTGAGCAAGGAACACTCAAAGATGATTAGAGTCAGTTGTCCAAATTTGTTGTTCTTTGATACTGTTGGCAATTTTAAGTCTTTTTCTTTTCCTTGTAAATTTTGGAATCAGTCTGTGGATGTCTACAGAATATTTTGTTGAGATTTTAATTGAGATTGCTTTGAATTTACAGATTAGTTATTGAAAAATATCATGTTGACAATCTTGTTTTCTTATTCATAAACATGAAATATCTCCCCCAAAGAAATATTCTTCCATTTATTTAGCTTTTCTTTGATTTTTTTTTTCAGCAGAATTTTGTAGTGTCCTCATATAGATTTTGTCAGGTTTATAGCCACGAATTTCATTTTTTCCGGGGTTAATGTAAATGACATTGTTTATTTAATTTTAAATTCCTCTTGCTTATTGGTTACTGGTTATATAGCTTATTGCTGCTGTTGTTTAGTTAATGAGCCATGTCCAACTCTTTGTGACCCCATGGACTCTAGTTCTTCAGGTTCCTTTCATCATTGGATTTCCCAGGCAAGAATACTAAAGTGGATTACCATTTACTTCTCAAGAGTATCTTCCTGACCCAGCGATCAAACCCACGTCTCCTGTTTGGCGAGTGGATTCTTTACCATTGAACCACCTGGGAAGCCCATGTTGCTTATTATTGATTGATTTTGCATACTCACCCTGTATTCTGCAAGCTTGCTATAAGTGTTTATTAGTAACAAATATTTCTTGTCAATTCTTTTAGATTTTCTATACAGTTGATCATGTCATCTGTGAAAAAAGACAATTTTATTTTTCTTTTCAAGCTAAAATATGATATCTGTCTCTTTATATATATATATATATATATATATATATATATATATATATATATACTTTTGCATTAGCAAGGATTTCCAGTATAATGTTAGATAGGAATCATAAGAGGGGATATACTAACCTTGTTCCTGATCTTAGTGGGAAAGCTTTTAGTTTCTCATCATTAAATATGATGTTATCTGTAAGATTTGTGTAAAATTTTGTTATCGTTCTTTTCAGGTGAGGGCCTTCCCCTCTATTGTTAGTTTACAGAAAGTCTTTATCAAGAATAGTTGTTGGAGTTTTTAATTTTTTTCTGCATCTATTGATATGATCATGATATTTTTCTTCTTTAGTTTGTTCATATATTACATTGCATTAATTGATTTTTAAATGAGCAAGCCTTATGTACCTGGGATCAATGTCACTCACTTGGTAATATTATAAAATTATTATATATATTCATGGATATGATTTGCTATTCTTTTGAGGATTTTATATCTGTTTATGAGAGATAATCTGTATTTTTTTTTTCTTTTAGTGTCTTTGTCAGATTTTGGTATTAGGGTGATTTTGGCCTCATAGAATAAGTTAGGAAGTATTCTGTCTGCTTCTATCTTCTGAAAGGAACTGTAGAGAGTTGCTAATAATTTATCGTGTATATGTTTGTTATAACTCACTGGTGATTATGTTTTTGCCTGGTGCTTTTTGTTTATTCATTTTAAAAATAAATATAGGACTAATCGAATTGTTTCTTTCTTCTAATGAGAGTTTAGCCATTATGTCTGCCATGAAATTAGACACGATGTTTGATCATCACTTCACCTAGGTGATCAAATGTTGGGACTTTATATTGTTTACAATATTCTTTTACACTCTTAATTCATACTGGATGTGTAGTTTTATTTCCTCTTTTATTTCTGATATTAATAAAATTTCTTCTCTCTCTTTGTTTTTAGTTAGCCTGACCAGAAGCTTATTAATTTCATTGATATTTTGACTTTTGCTTTATCATTTCTCTCTTCCTGTTTTTCAATTCCATTGCTATATTTTCTGATATTATTACTTTTTTTCTTGCTTACTTTGTTTTTACATTGTCTAGTTTCCCAAGATGGAAGTCTTAGGATTTTAGTCTTGATTTTATATTTTTCATCTTTTCTTTCATGTATATTCAATCTATCAGTTTCCCTCTAAGTACTTCTTTTGCTTTATACCACGTTTTGATAAGTTCTTTTTTCTCTCTTTTTACTTTCATTTAGCTCAAAATATTTTAAATTTTTCTCAAGATTTATTGGGCTAATGTATTATTTAGAAATGCATTGTTTGATTTCCACATTTTTAGAATTTTCTAAATATTTTTCAGTTATTGATTTCTAGTTTATAATTTCATTGTTGCCTGAGAGATAGACATTGTATGATTTCTCTCTCTCTCTCTCTTTTAAATTGTCAAGATTTGTTCATATTCTACAATGTGGTCTATCCTGATTAATATTTCAGTGCACTTAACATATGGCATATTTTGCTGTTGTTGGATGAAGGCATCAATGTGTGTGTTAGTCACTCAGTCATGTCTGACTCTTTTTGACCCCATGGATTGTAGCCCATCAGACTCCTCTGTCCATAGAATTCTCCAAGCAAGAATACTGGAGTGATTTGCATGCCTTTTTCCTGGGAATCTTCCCAACCAAGGGATCGAACATGGGTATCCTGTATTACACACAGATTCTTTACCAATTGAGCCACCAGGGAATCCCAAGACATCTATAGATGTTGTTTATTTCCATTTGGTGATGTTGAGTTTGACTATCATTTTGGATTTTTTGTGTCTGTTGGCTTTGACCATTTCTGGTAAAAAGGTGCTGAAGTCTCCAACTAGAACAGTGGATTTTCTTTAAGCATGCTTTATATTATTGCACTTCATACATATGCATTTTTTTGACAAATTGAAGTTCCATGCAACTCTGCACAGAGCCAGTCTATTAGTACCATTTTTTAATCAAGATTTGCTCACTTCATTTCTCTGTATGATATTTTCATGTAAGACTGTGAACTTAATTGACAAATGTGTGTTCTGACTCTTCTACCAACAGACTCTTCCTGGCTCCCCTCCCCATTTCTCCTTGGCCTCCTCTATTCCCTGAGACAGAGCAATATTGAAATTAAGCCAATTAATGACCCTGCAATAGCATCTAAGTATTCAAGAGAAAAGAACAGTTGCACACCTCTCACAAAATTAAAAGCTAAAAATGATTAAGCTTAGTTAGAAAGGCATGTTGAAAGTCAAGACTGGCCAAAAACTAGGCCTTTTGTGCCAAACGGTTAGAAAAGATGTGAATGCAAAATAAAAATTATTGAAGAAAGTTAAAAGTGTTATTCCAGTGAATACACAAGTATTGAGAAGTTGAAATGGTCTTATTATTAATACAGAGAAAGTTATAGTGGTCTGGAGAGATCAAAAGAGCCACATCACTCTCTTAAGTCTAATTCAGAGCATGAATCTAATTATTTCAGGTATATGAAGGAATTGTTTCAAGCTAGATTAGTTTCAAAATCTAGTTGAGGCTTAAGAAAAAACGCCAACTCTGTAACATCAAAGTGCAAAGTGAAGCAGTATGTGTTGATCTAGAGACTGCAGCAAGTTGTTCAGACGATCTAACTAAGATAATTCATGATGATGACTACAATAAGCAAAAGATTTTCAGTGTGGATAAAACAGCCTTCTGTTAAAAGAGATCATCTAAGATGTTCATCATAGCTAGAGAGGAGAAATCAAAGCCTGGCTTCAAAGAATAGGCTGACACTCTTGTTAGGGGCTAGTGCATCTTGCAACTTCAAGTTTAAGCCACTGTTCATTTACCATCCAGAAAATATTAGGATCATTAAGAACTATGCTCTTAGTAACAAACTACTCTGACTGAAGGGGGAAAAATAAAATCTAGTCTTCCTATGTTGTATAAACAGAACAGCAAAGCCTGGGTAATAGCACATCTGCTTACATCATAGCTTGCTAGATATTTTAAGCCTACTATTGAAACCTAATGCTTAGAAAGAAATTAAAAAAAAAAAAAGAAGAAGAAGACATTCAAAATATCACTGCTCATTGACAATACAGCTGATCACCCAAGAACTCAGATGGAGATGGATAATGAAATTAATGTTGTTTTCAAGCCTGGTAATACAACATCCTTCATCCAGCTCATGGATCAAAGAGTCACTCCAATTTTCAAGTCTTTTGATTGAGGAAATACAATTTATAAGTCTATAACTGTCATATATCGTGATTCCACTGATGGATCTGAGCAAAACAAATAAAAAACACATTTGAAATGATTCACCATTCTAGATTTCATGAAGAACATTTGTGATTCTTGGGAGGAGGTGAAAATATCAACGTTAACATGAGTTTGAAAGAAGATGATTCCAACCCTCATGGATGACTTTAAGTGGTTCAAGGCTTCAGTGGAGGAAGTAACCACAGATGTGGTGGAAATAGCAAGAGAACTACAATTAGAGTTGGACCTTGAATATGTGACTGAATTTCTGGGATCTCAAAATAAAACAGATGAAGGGTTGATTCTTATAGGTGAGAAAAGAAAGGAATTTCTTGAGGTGAAATCTATTGCTGCTGAAGATACTGTGAAGATTGTTTAAATAACAACAGAAGACTCAATATTACATAGTTGATAAAGCAGAGAAAGTGTTTGAGAGGATAGACTTCAATTTTGAAATGGTTTACTGTGGGTAAAATGCTTTCAAATTTTTTTTTCTCTATAGGAAAATCATTCATGAAAGAAGAGTCTTTGATGTAGCAAATTTCATTGTTGTCTTAGTATAAGAAACTGACACAGCCACCCCAAACTTCAGTGACCCTGATAGTGAGCAATGATCAATTCTGAAGTAAGACCCTCCACTAGCAGAGTGTGGCTTACTGAAGGTTTAGATGATGGTTAGCAATTTTTAGCAATAAACTATTATTGATTAAGATATGTACATTCTTAAGGTACACATTAAAGATTGCTATGTCTACTTAGTAAACTGATAATTTCATCATTATATAATGCCCTTCTTTATCATGGATAAGTTTCTTTGCTATAAAATATGCTCTTTCTGAAATTATATTTGTTGAAAGTAGCCATTCCTAGAGATTCCCCAGAGGTTCAGACAGTAAAGAATCTGCCTGCAATGCAGGAGACCTGGGTTCAATCACTGTTGTGGGAAGATCCCCTGGAAAAGGGTATGGCAACCCCCTCCAGTATTCTTGCTTGGAGAATCCCATGGGTAAAGTAGCCTAGTGAACTACAGTTCACAGGATAACAAAGAATCAGATACAACTGAGCAACTAAGCACAGAACAGCTGTTTCTACTTTTTTAAAAAAATTAATTTTTATTGGAGTATAGTTGATTTATGCCATGTAAGTTTCAGGTGTCCAGCAAAGTGAATCAGTTACACATATACATATGTGCCCACTTTTTTTAGATTGGTTTTCCATATATTGAGTAGAGTTCCCAGTGTTATACTATAGGTTCTTATTAGTTATCTATTTTATATATAATAGAGTCTATATGTCAATCTCAGTCTCCAAGTTTATTCCTCAAAGTCTTTCCCCTTGGTAGCCACAAGTTTGTTTTCTACATCTGTGACACTATTTTGGCTTTGTAAATAAGTTTGCATGTACCATTTTTTAATATTCCACATATAAGTGATATACTATGATATTTATTTCTCTGTCTGACTTACCTCACTTATGTTGATCTCTAGGTCCATTCATGTTACTGTAAATTGCATTATTTCATTCTTTACAATGGGATAATAATCCATTGCATATATCTACCACATTTTCTTTATCCATTCATCCATGATGGACATTTAGGTTGCTTCCATGTCCTGGCTACTAAAAATAGTGCTGTAATAAACATTCAGATGAATGTATCTTTTTGATTTATGCTTTCTTTTCCCCTGGGTATATGCCCAGGAGTGAGACTGTTATATATACTCCTACATTTTTTGATTAGTGCTAGCAGTCTATTTCCCTATATTCATTTACTTTTAACCCATGTGTTTACTTATATTTAAATTGCGTTTCTTGTAGACAATATGCAGTTGGGTCAGGTTTTGGCAGAGTGAAAAAAAATCTGCCTTTTAATAAATACTTTTAGACAGCTTTCATTTAAACTAATTATTGACATACTGACATATCTGGATTAATATCTATCATATTAATTGTGTTTTGTATTTTCTGTTCTGTTCTTTTACCCTGCTTTTGTATTCTGCTCATTTTGTGATTTTAATTGAGTGTTTCATATGGTTCTATGTTTACTTTTTTGGGTACCATACCAGTTATACTTATTTTTAAACTTTATAATGTACATTTATATTTATCTTATCCAAATCTACTTTAAAAAATACCCATTTGATAGGTAGTGTGAGTATAATAGCAAAATAATCTTACTTCTTTCCTCCCATGCTTTATATCCTTACTATCATTTGTTTCACTTTATATAAGCATACATAGGCAATTACTGGCAATAATCTCTCAGCTTTGTTTATCTGAGGAAGATTTATGTCTTGTTCAATCTTGATGGACAATTTTGCAAATTGTGGAATTCTAGGCTGGTGTTGATTTTCTCTCAATTTCTAAATATTTTACTCAATTTTTTTCTTGCTTATGTGGTTTCTTTCCAAGGAGATGTCAGATATAAAACTTATCTTTCTTTCTCTATAGGTAAGGTTCCTTTTTTTAATTTAAATTTATTTATTCTAATTGGAGGCTAATTACTTTACAGTAGTGTATTGGTTTTGCTGTATATCAACATGAATCTGCCACAGGTGTACACATGGTAAGATTCTTCTTTCCTCTGACAGATTTCAGAATTCTTTTTTTTGTTTGTTTTCTGTAGTCAAAAATTAGATGCTTATATGTAGTTGCTTTGGCATTTATTTTGAATGGTATTATCAGAGCTTGTTGGATATGAGATTTGGTTTCTGACACTAATTTGGGTAAGATCTCAGTCATCATTGTTTTATATATTTCTTCAGGTTATTTTTTTCTTCTCCTCCTGATTTTCCCCTTGCATGTATGTTACATCTTTTGTAGTTGTCCACAGTTCATAGATATTCTATTCTGTTTTGGGTTTTGTCCCCAGTATTTTTTTCTCTTTGCTTTTTAGTTTCTACTGAGATATCCTCAAATTCCAAGATATTTTTTCTCATTTTTTCCAAAAAATATCTACTTCTGGCTCATTGACTATGCTAAAGCCTTTGACTGTGTGGATCACAAAAAACTGCAGAAAATTCTTTAAGAGATGGGAATACCAGATCACTTTACCTGTCTCTTGAGAAACCTATATGCAGGTCAAGAAGCAACAATTAGAACTGTAAATGAAACAATGGACTGGTTCCAAATTGGGAAAGGAGTAGGCAAGACTATATATTGTCACTCTGCTTTTTTAACTTATATGCAGAGTACATCATGCAAAATGCCAGAGTGGATGAAGCTCAAGCTGGAATCAAGATTTCCTGGAGAACTATCAATAACTTCATATATGCAGATGACACCGCCCTAATGGCAGAAAGTGAAGAGGAACTAAAGAGCCTCTTGATGAAAAGAGGAGAGTGAAAAAACAGGCTTAAAACTCAACATTCAAAAAATGAAGATCATGACATCTGATACCATCACTTTATTGTAAACAGGTGGGGGAAAAAAAGGGATCAGTGACAAAATTATTTTCTTGGACTCCAAAGTCACTGCAGACAGTGATTGCAGCCATGAAGTTAAACTTTGCCAACAAAGGTCTGTATAGTCAAAGTTATGGTTTTGCCACTAGTCATGTATGGATGTGAGAGATGGACAATAAAGAAGGCTGAACACTTAAAAAGTGATACATTCAAATTGTGGTGCTGAAGACTCTTGAGGATCCCTTAGACAGCAAAGAGATAAAACAACTCAGTCTGAAAAAAAATTGACTCTGAATGTTCACAGAAAGGACTGAAGCTGAAGCTGAAGCTCCAATACTTTGGCCATCTGATGTGAAGAGCTGACTCACTGTAAAAGACTCTAATGCTGGGAAAGATTGAGGACAGAAGAAGAGGATGACAGAGGATGAGATGGTTGAATGGCATCATCAATTCAATGGACATGAGTTTGAGCAAACTCTGGGAGATTGTGAAGGACAGGAAAGCCTGGAGTGCTGCAGTCCATGGGGTCTCAAAGAGTTCAGTACAACTGAGCTACTGACTGAATAACAACTAATAAGTGCATAAAAAACATTCTCTATTTCTATTAGACCATTTTAAAATCCAATATTTATGTTTTGGTTCTTTCTTAGGATTCTTATTTATTTGCTTACATCATTCATATGTTCTTATATACTATCCACCTTATGTTAAGGGCTTCCCTGTTAGTTCAGATGGTACAGAATCTGCCTGCAATGCAGGAGATCTGTGTTCAGTCTCTGGGTCAGGAAGATCCCCTGGAGAAGGGAATGGCAATTCACTCCAGTATTCTTGCCTAAAGAGTCCCATGGACAGAAGAGCCTGGAAGGTTACAGTCCATGGGGTCGCCAAGAGTTAGACACAGTGAGCAACTAACACTATCACTTTTCTTATTATGTTAATTATAGTTTTGCTCTGTTTTGGGGTGATACTCTGATAATTTCAAAATTTCTACCTTGTCAGGTTCTGATGCTTGCTCTACCCATTTGAACTGTGGTTTTGCATTTTAGTATGCCTTATAATTTTTCCCCTTTTTAGCCAAATATGATGCACTGTGTAAAATGAATTGTAAATAGGGATTTATTGATTTAGTGGTGAGGTATATGGAAATGTGCAGGCATATGTTATGATTATTTATAAGTTTTTGAGTGAGTCTGTAACTTTGGACTGTGAACTTCACAACTGTTCATCAGTACACCCTCTTCCCCCAACACACACACACCCTCAGGTGAGACAGGATGACCAAAATGGGCCAAGTTGGGTTTTTCCTTTCCCACTGAGAAAACTAAAATGACTTTAGTTGCATTATTTTTATCCTTTCAGTTCAGTTAGGCTCTGATAAATCCCTCATATGTTAAGATATGGTTAACTAGCTTCTTTTGAGGACAAACCTTGTTAAGAGCAGAGTGTTTTAATGTACCATTGAACAACACCAATAAATAAGTTATGTTTGGATTTCAGCTGCACAGACTGCAGCAACCCTAGTCCCTTCATTGTTCGAGGGTTAATTCAAACTGGTTCTTTACTTTCTCTGTTATTTACTATGAAAATCTGGTCAAGTTCAATGAGGTGAAACCTACCAAAGTACAGGACTTTCCTAGTAATAAGTCCTCCCTGTAGTTTTTAACTCAGAACTGTCTGCATCCGGCCTCCAGGAATTCATCAATAAATGTACAGGTTTTCCTGTACCTGCACTGAGTAGAGGTTTCTTTCTGATAAAGTTTAATTCTCTGTATCTGTATACTTGTATCTCTATTTTGGGGCACAGCAGTTTACCCTATGATTTCACTTCCTTTGTGAATCTATAGTTATTGATTTCTCACTTTTGTCAGGTTATTTTTTACTTATTATTAGGAAAGAGGGGTAGAGTCTAAATTTTTTTTTTTTTGTATAAATTTATTTATTTTAATTGGAGGCTAATTACTTTACAATATTGCATTGGTAAACTCTTTACATACGGAATCAAAGTCATTCCTCTGTTTTATTTTAAAAATATATCTCTAACCGATTGACTTAAACATATTTCACTATGTTTGCTTCTAAAATATTTAAAATTTTGCTTTTCACATTGCATTTTTAGCTAGATTTTATCTCAAACATTTTAATGCACAGCTGTAGTTTAAGTTTTACATTTTGTTTTCCACGACTGACCAGTTTCTACCTTTGGATTGACTATTGATCTATTCACTATGCATCAATGACTTTCATAAAATATTACCTCTGATGTAGACGTGTGCAACATTTAAAAGTCTTTTATTGATTTTTTATTTATCCCCTCCTAATCCTGTGTACTATTGTTTATTATAGATTTATAATAAGACTTCCTTTTTAGTAAAGCAATCCTTCTAACTTGCTCTTCTTTAAAAGTATCCTGATATTTTGGTCGTTTATTATTCTGTGTTGAATTTAGAATAAAAATGTGAAGTTTTTTGAAGAACTCTATAGAGGTTTATATTTTAATTGAATCAAATTTAGAAATTAACTTGAAGGTAGTTCACATCCTAATGACGTTTATTCTTCCAAATTGATACTCACTTTACAACTGTCAATTTATTTAACCCCCCTACGATATTTCAATGATGAAATTTAAGATCTCTAACTAAACTCAATCTGTCTCTCTTCATTTATTATATATATTATCCTGTGTGTATATATATATATATATCCTATGCATATATATGTATCCTATGTGTATATGTATGTATCCTATGTGTATATAGACAGCCAGATATAAAAATATTTTCATATATGTGTCACATCAATTGGCCCCATTTTCTCTCCTTTGTTTCAAAAAGTTTTGAGTTAGGAGTTAATCAGTCTAGGTAAAAATCATTCACTTTAGCATGTTGAAGATAATGAGGATAACTGATCAAAAGTTAAAACAAGAAACAAAAATTCTGAAGCCTCCTAGACCAAATCTTTAATAAAAGCTTCATTATAACCCCTACCCTTTCCTTCCTTCTTTCTTTTCTTCCTTTTTTCCTTTTTAGCTCAACTGATCAGAGTTATAAAATCCGTAAGAAATTAGAAGCATAAACATTCAATTCAAGTAAAATATTCTTATAACCAAGTTTTTAATTTATAATTG
>SJXO01004821.1:38883-52991 GCA_006408615.1 Connochaetes taurinus | reverse complement strand
ATATATATATATATATATATATATATATATATATATATATTCATCCTACACTGCAGGAATGAGTAACATCAATAGACTCTGTACAGCTCATAAAACCAAAATCTTTACTGTCTATCTCTTCACAAAAATTATTTGTTAGCCTGTACAGTCTAAAAAAGATCATGACTCTATTGGATATATAATTTTGTAAAAGCAGAGTAGATTCAAGTACTTTAAATCAATTTTGAAAAATTGTAAACATGGACTGACCATGGTTTCATACATAAAATATTTATTTTTAATACTTAATCATTATTAATACATATTCACATTGTAAAGACAATTCATTGTGAATAAGGCATATTAAAAATAATAATTAAAACATGCTGAACTATTTATTGGCTTTTGATATATAAATGGTAGTTTCAAGTTCTTTTTGAAAATCTTTGCTTCTCTAAACTCAGCTTCAATCAGACATACCAACTGAGCTTCCAGTTGGTTTGGGAGTGCCCAGGTCCCTGGCTTCTAGTGATAGCCCCCTTTTTCTTTGCCTCCACTTTTGGATGGGGACAGGGCAGAGCCTTCTTGCTTCATCCTCGTCTGCTTCACTGCCCCATGTAGCTTCCCAGCTCTTCCATTCTTTGAATAACATATTTGATTTAAGAAAAATCGTTCTACATCTATTAGTGTCCTCTTTGATTTCTTTCACCAGATGTTATAGTTTTCTATACATAAGTCTTTAGTTTCTTTAGGTAGATATATTCCTAAGTATTTTATTCTTTTTGGTGCAATGGTGAATGGAATTGTTTCCTTAATTTCTTTTTCTACTTTCTCATTCTTAGTGTATAGGAATGCAAGGGATTTCTCACTACCCAAAGCAATCTACAGATTCAATGCAATACCTATCAAGCTACCAACCGTAGCTTTTTTCTGTACCAGTTTTTCACAGAAGTAAAACAAATAATTTCACAATTTGTGTGGAAATACAAAAAACCTCGAATAGACAAAGCAATCTTGAGAAAGAAGAATGGAACTGGAGGAATCAACCTGCCTGACTTCAGGCCCTACTACAAAGCCACAGTCATCAAGACAGTATGGTAGTGGCACAAAGACAGAAATATAAATCAATGGAACAAAATAGAAAGCCCAGAGATAAATCAACATACCTATGTACACCTTATCTTCAACAAAGTAGGCAGGAATATAAAATGGATTAAAGACAATCTCTTTAACAAGTGGTGCTGGGAAAACTGGTCAACCACTTGTAAAAGAATGAAACTAGAACACTTTCCAACACCACACACAAAAGTAAACTCAAAATGAATTAAAGATCTAAATGTAAGACCACAAACTATAAAACTCCTAGAGGAGAACATAGGCAAAACACCCTCCAACATACATCACAGCAGGATCCTCTATGACCCACCTCCCAGAATACTGTAAATAAAAGCAAAAATAAACAAATGGGATATAATTAAAAGCTTCTACACAATAAAGGAAACTATAAGCAAGGTGAAAAGACAGCCTTTGGAATGGGAGAAAATAGTACCAAATGAAGCAACTGACAAACAAGTAATTTCAAAAATATACAAGCAACTCCTGCAGCTCAATTCCAGAAAAATAAATGACCCAATCAAAAAATGGGCCAAAGAACTAAATAGACATTTCTCCAAAGAAGACATACAGATGGCTAACAAACACATGAAAAGATGCTCAACGTCACTCATTATAGAGAAATGCAAATCAAAACCACAATGAGGTACTATTTCACACTAGTCAGAATGTCTGTGATCCAAAAGTCTATAAGCAATAAATGCTGAAAAGGGTGTGGAGAAAAAGGAACTGTCTTACACTGTTGGTGGGAATGCAAACTAGTACAGCCACTATGGAGAACAGTGTGGAGATTCCTTAAAAAATTGCAAATAGAACTGCCATATGACCCAGCAATCCCACTGCTGGGCATACACACCAAGGAAACCAGAATTGAAAGAGACACATGTACCCCAATGTTCATTGCAGCACTGTTTGTAATAGCCAGGACATGGAAGCAACTCAGATGTCCATCAGCAGATGAATGGATAAGAAAGCTGTGGTACATATACACAATGGAGTATTACTCAGCCATTAAAAAGAATACATTTGAATCAGTTCTAATGAGATGGATGAAACTGGAGCTGATTTTACAGAGTGAAGTAAGCCAGAAAGGAAAACACCAATACAGTATACTAACACATATATATGGAATTTAGAAAGATGGTAACCATAACCCTGTAGGCGAGACAGCAAAGGAGACACAGATGCATAGAACAGTCTTTAGGACTCTGTGGGAAAGGGAGAGGGTGGGATGATTTGGGAGAATGGCATTGAAACATGTATGATATCATATAAGAAATGAATCACCAGTCTAGGTTTGATGCAGGATACAGGATGCTTGGGGCTGGTGCACTGGGATGACCCAGAGAGATGGTATGGGGAGGGAGGTGGGAGGGGGTTCAGGATTGGGAACATGTGTACACCTGTGATGAATTCATGTTGATATATCGCAAAACCAATACAGTATTGTAAAGTAAAAGAAAGTTAAACAAAAATAAGTGAAAAAAAAAAAAGAAAAATCTTTCTAATGTTTTCTATTTTGAGAACTGGACTATAGCTGATATATTTTGGGAAAAAAAGAAAAAAAAAAAAAACATTGGAAATTATTTTGAACTAGTATGCCTGTGGTGTAGATATAAATGCTAAGCAAAAGGTAGTTCGGGGTGGCAGTGAGTTACAGTTTAGTTGTTTATGCTGTTATAGTTTGGCATTATTTTTTCTCATCCCCATGAAGATATCATTCCTCTGTCCTGTTCCTCAGAGGTCTACTGTTAGTCTTATTTACATTCAAAAAATGTATTTTTGTCTTATCTTTCTTTTGAGTTCTTTGTTTTTCTTTAATGACCTTCGGTTTCACTACAATTTTCATCAGTAAAATTTCCTTTTTATTAAACCTAATTGAAGAAAATTGGGCTTTCTGAATCTAATTATTTATTTCATTAATTATTATGTACATATGATTTAATTACATATTATTTACAATAATTCATTCATTTATTGACATTCTTTACCCCAGCAAAGGGTACACAACTGAAGTAATCATGCCTCTCAGTTTAATATTCATTATTCTTTTGGGTTCATGGGAGTACGTCAAGGCTGTATATTGTCATCCTGCTATTTAATTTATATGCAGAGTACATCATGAGAAACGCTGGACTGGAAGAAATACAAGCTGGAATCAAGATTGCTGGGAGAAATATCAATAACCTCAGATAGGCAGATGACACCACCCTTATGGCAGAAAGTGAAGAGGAACTCAAAAGTCTCTGGATGAAAGTGAAAGAGGAGAGAGAAAAAGTTGGCTTAGTACTCAAAATTCAGAAAACGAAGATCATGGCATCCGGTCCCATCACTTCACGGGAAATAGATAGAGAAACAGTGGAAACAGTGTCAGACTTTACTTTTTTGGGCTCCAAAATCACTGCAGATGGTGACTGCAGACATGAAATTTCAGTATTGTAAAGTAAAATAAAGTAAAAATAAAAATTAAAAAAAAATAAAATAAAAGACGCTTACTCCTTGGAAGAAAATATATGACCAACCTAGATAGCATATTCAAAAGCGAAGACATACTTTGCTGACTAAGGTCTGTCTAGTCAAGGCTATGGTTTTTCCAGTAGTCATGTATGGATGAGAGAGTTGGACTGTGAAGAAAGCTGAGTGCCAAAGAATTGATGCTTTTGAACTGTGGTGTTGGAGAAGACTCTTGAGAGTCCCTTGGACTGCAAGGAGATCCAACCAGTCCATTCTGAAGGAGTTCAGCCCTGGGATTTCTTTGGAAGGAATGATGCTGAAATTGAAACTCCAGTACATTTGCCACCTCATGCGAAGAGTTGACTCATTGGAAAAGACTTTGATGCTGGGAAGGATTGGGGTCAGGAGAAGAAGGAGATGACTGAGGATAGGATGGCTGGATGGCATCACTGACTCGATGGATGTGAATCTGAGTGAACTCCGGGAGTTGGTGATGGACAGGGAGGCCTGGCGTGCTGCGATTCATGGGGTCACAATGAGTCGGACACGACTGAGCGACTGAACTGAACTGAAGGCTTCTTTCCTGTTTTCTTTTGTTTTATTAATCCCTTTTTACCTACATTTCTACTCACATTCTCTTTTCTCTCTAAAAAACAAAAATTTAACAAGTATGATAAGTTTTAAGTGTTTTTGCCACAATTGCATAGATGTTATCTGTGTATGATATCATCATTTGTATAAATAATATATATAGCCTTATTCTTTTTGCTTTCATGAGACATTCTGTTTTCTATTATTCATATCTGTGGCACAACTAAAATACTTCTTTCACTCGCTTTATAGTATTTTATGATATATACACTATCTTAAACTACTCTTTTGACTGTCATCAATTAATAATTCTGAAAAATATTTCCTTTATTAGTCATATCTATAACGTGGTATCCTTATTGATATCTGGGAGATTTACTTCTAATCCTGTACACCAGGATAAAATTATTACCAGATTGCCCTCTAAATATCATGTCAGACAGCATTGCCACAAGAGTGCACAAACTTTTCTATACTTATATCCCCACAGAAATTTGAAATTATCAGGTTTTTGAAAGTTTGCCATGGCAAAATATGTAGAATATTATTTTACTGTTGTTTCAATTTGCATTTTTATATTAATGACCCTGAGAACTTCTCTCCATATGTATATGCCTTTGGGATTTCCTTTTCTACTCACTTCTAGCTTAAAATATCATTTGTCATTTTAGTGTGTTGCCTTTTTCTTGCTGATATGCTAAATTGCTCTTTTATTAATATATATTATCAGGAGTGCATGCATGCATGCTAAGTTGCTTCAGTGGTGTCCAACTCATTGCAAACCTATGAAACTCATTGCAACTCATTGCAAACCTAGCAGCTACAGCCTGCTATGCTTCTCTGTCCATGGGATTTTCCAGGCAAGAATACTGGAGTGGGTTGCCTTGCCTTCCCCTAGGGGATCTTCCTGACCCAGGGATTGAACTCATGCCTCTTATGTCTCCTGCATAGGTAGGGGGGGTTCGTTACCACTAGTGCCACCTGGGAAGACACCATTATCAGGATTATTTATTCCTAAAGATAAAACTTTAACTGTAGGCATAAAGACATCATCCCTATGGCAGAAAGCAAAGAATAACTAAAGAGCCTCTTGCTGAAAGTGGAAAAGGAGAGTGAAAAAGCTGATTTAAAGCTCAACATTCAGAAAACTAAGATCATAGCATCTGGTCCCATCACTTAGTGGCAAAGAGATAGGGAAACAATGGAAATAGTGACAAACTTTATTTTCACTCCAAAATCACTGCAGATGGTGATTGCAGTCATAAAATTAAAAGATGTTCCTTGAAAGAAAAGCCATGAGCAAACTAGACAGCATATTAAAAAGCAGAGAAATTTCTTTGCCAACAAAGGTCAATCTAGACAGAGCTATGGCTTTTCCAGTAGTTGTGTATGGAAGTGAGAGTTGGACTAAAAAGAAAGCTGAGTGCCAAAGAAATGATGCTTTTGAACTGTGGTATTGGAGAGGACTCTTGAGAGTCCCTTGGACTGCAAGGGAATGAACCAGTCAATCTTAATAGAAATCAGTCTTGAATAGTCATTGGAAGGCCTGATGCTGTGGATGAAACACCAATACTTTGGCCACCAGACGTGAAGAACTGAGTCATTGGAAAGACCCTGATGATGGGAAAGAGTGAAGGCAGGAGGAGACGAGGATGACAGTGGATGAGATGACTGGATAGCATCACCGATTCAATAGACGTGAGTTTGAGCAAGTTTCAGGAGTTGGTGATGGATAGTGAAGCCTGGTGTGCTGCAGTCCCTGGGGTCACAAAGAGTCAGACACAACTAAGAGACTGTAGTGAACTGAAATATAAAACTTACCTTACCTAAACAATTATTTAGGTCTAATCATTTAGATACTTGGCAGATTCATAGGGAGACTCAAATGCTCTTTCAAAAACCTAAATAAATACTTCAATTTTAGAACTTTTAAGTCAAAATTTATATACGTATAAATTCATTTCAGCCACTCAGTCGTGTCTGACTTTTTGTGATCCCATGAACTGCAGCCCTCCAGGCCTCCCTGTCCGTCACCAACTCTTGGAGTCCACACAAACCCATGTCCATTGATTAGGTAATGCCATCCAATCATCTTATCCTCTGTAATCCCCTTATCCCCCTGCCCTCAATGTTTCCCAACATCAGAGTTTTCAATTGAGTCAGCTCTTTGCATCAGGTGGCCAAAATATTGGAGTTTCAGGTTCAAAATCATTCCTACCAATGAACACTTAAAGGACTGATCTCCTTTAGGATGGACTGGTTGGATCTCCTGGCAGTCCAAGGGACTCTCAGGAGTCTTCTCCAAGACCACAGTTCAAAAGCATCAATTTTTCAGCCCTCAGCTTTCTTTATAGTCCAACTCTCACATCTGTAAATGACCACTGGAGAAACCATAGCCTTGACTAGACAGACATTTGTTGACACAGTAATGTCTCTGCTTTTTAATATGCTATGTAGGTTGGTCATAACTTTCTTTCCAAGGAGCGTCTTTTAATTTCATGGCTGCAATTTCCATCCACAGTAATTTTGAAGCCCAGAAAAATAAAGTCTGACACTATTTCCATTGTTTCATCATCTATTTGCCATGAGTAATGGGACCGGTTGCCATGATCTTAGTTTTCTGAAAGTTGAGCTTTAAGCCAACTTTTCACTCTCCTGTTTCACTTTCATCAAGAGGCTCTTTAGTTCCTCTTCACATTCTGCATAAGGGTGGTGTCATCTGTACATCTGAGGTTATTGATATTTCCCCCAGCAATCTTGTTTCCAGCTTGTGCTTCCTCCAGCCCAGCGTTTCTCATGATGTACTCTGCATATAAGTTAAACAAGCAGGGTGACATTATACAGTCTTGACATACTCCTTTTCCTATTTGGAATCAGTCTGTTGTTCCATGTCCAGTTCTAACTGTTGCTTCCTGACCCGCATACAGTTTTTCTCAAGAGGCAGGTCAGGTGGTCTGGTATGCCCATCTCTTTCAGAATTTTCCACAGTTTATTGTGATCCTCGCAGTCAAAGGCTTTGGCATAGTCAATAAAGCAGAAATATATATTTATCTGGAACTCTCTTGCTTTTTCCACGATCTGCGGATGTTGGCAATTTGATCTCTGGTTCCTCTGCTTTTTCTAAAACCAGCTTGAACATGTGTAAGTTCATGGTTCACTTATTGTTGATGCCTGGCTTGGAGAATTTTGAGCATTTCTTTTCTAGTATACTAAAATACTTTTCTAGCATACTTTTCTAGTATATATGTATATATACATATACATATACATATATATATATGCAGGATTACTAGGAGGTGCTAGTGCTAAGGAACCCACTTACCAGTGCAGGAGATGTAAGAGATGTGGATTTGATCCCTTGACTGGAAAGATCCCTTGGAGTAGGAAATGGCAATTGGCTCCAGTATTCTTGCCTGGAATATTCCATGGACAGTGGAGCCTGGTTTTATATATCTAACTTGTTTTAATAATATACAGGGGTATAAGAGTTTGAAAACTGAAATATACCAGTAGGTTTATTCGGTTTTTGTTTTGTTTGAACTGTATCTTGTTTCTACAGATCAATTACTAATTTCATTATATAGAGAGATTAGTGACAATGTGTTCTTGCTACGATTATGTAGATGTTATCTGTGTATGATATCTTCTTTTATATATTACATTGTATAATGTAGCCTTATTATTTTTACATTCATGAGGCACTCTGTTTTTTATTACTCTTTAATGTGGTACAGCTAATTAGTGTGAAACACATTAATGTGAATTGGAAGAAAATATTATGATAATAATCATCCTTACTATTACAATGGTAATTCTTATTTTATAGTTTTATAAAAACACAGCCACTAGGAAATACCAGAAATTATAAGCATAAGCACTCATTCATGCACATATATTATATATAATTTTTTCTTTTTTTTTAAGTTTTGATAATTTCTTGAAATTAAATGAAATGGAATTGTCATAATTGTTATGACTTTGGAGATGAGAATATGATGACAAATTCAACAACTATGTGCATATTTGCAATGAGGGATGTTAAAGTTTTTCATAGCAAAGTAATTCTTATTTATTTTAAATATAGCATGGATATATATTAAAATTTGATTTTTGTCTCTGTTTTCTTTTTGAAATGTTTTGGATATTATATAGTTATCTTTAAAGTTTATTTTATCTTTTTGATACTATTTTTTTAACCTTATATAATATGTGGAAATTTTCCTACATAAAAATGTTTATGAACAAATGGTTCTCTCAGAATGATTTTATTAAACTAAACACTGGCAAAGGAAATGTTCCAATCAATGCTATTCCTGGGAGAAAGCAACATCTTGAGATAACCAGCACCACTATGCACTACAAATTGGATAAAATTTATGAATTTTGCGTGCTACAAATATCAGTATTTTTAAGATATTCATCTACTAAAAGAATGAGTACTTTACTTAGTCTATATGGTTTTAGTAATAACTGTGAAAAAATTATGAGACTCACTCTTTAATACATTCCAAATGCCATGTCTGTGGCATACTCTCCTTTATAGGTTGATTTTATTCTTTTCTTTAGTTTAAGGAAAGTTTGAAAGAAGGTAATTTATTATTCAACATTGAGTCATTAGTAGAACATGGAGAATGTAATAGGATCATTTAGGCTAAGGTTAAGATGGGAAATCTGGATAACACTGGATAATTCCTAAACAAATGTTGGATTCCACTGTTCTTTTTGGAACTGAATTCTTTATGTATCAAGGTTTCTCATACCAAATAGACATTTTCAGATCGATTCAAAGGCAAATATAAAAATTTAGAAACAATATTTCTTAAATCATTTATGTGTCATGCTTAGTCACTCAGTTCAGTTCAGTTCAGTTCAGTCGCTCAGTCGTGTCCGACTCTTTGTGACCTCATGAATTGCAGCACCCCAGGCCTCCCTGTCCATCACCAACTCCCTGAGTTCACTCAGACTCATGTTCATTGAGTCAGTGATGCCATCCAGCCATCTCATCCTCGATCGTCCCCTTCTCCTCCTGCCCCCAATCCCCCCCAGCATCAGAAACTTTTCCAATGAGTCAACTCTTCGCATGAGGTGGCCAAAGTACTGGAGTTTCAGCTTTAGCATCATTCCTTCCAAAGAAATCCCAGGGCTGATCTCCTTCAGAATGAACTAGTTGGATCTCCTTGCAGTCCAAGGGACTCTCAAGAGTCTTCTTCAACACCACAGTTCAAAAGCATCAATTCTTCGATGCTCAGCCTTCTTCACAGTCCATCTCTCACACCCATACATGATCACTGGAAAAACCATAGCCATGACTAGACGAACCTTAGCCAGCAAAGTAATGTCTCTGCTCTTGAATATGCTATCTAGGTTGGTCATAACTTTTCTTCCAAGGAGTAAGTGTCTTTTAATTTCATGGTGGCAGTCACTATCTGCAGTGATTTTGGAGCCCCCAAAAAATAAAGTCTGACACTGTTTTCACTGTTTCACCATCTATTTCCCATGAAGTGATGGGACTGGATGTCATGATCTTCATTTTCTGAATATTGAGCTTTAAGCCAACTTTTTCGCTCTCCTGTTTCACTTTCATCAAGAAGCTTTTGAGTTCCTCTTCACTTTCTGCCATAAGGGTGGTGTCATCTGCATATCTGAGGTTATTGGCATTTCTCCCAGCAATTTTGATTCCAGCTTGTGTTTCTTCCAGTCCAGTTTCTCTTGCTGTACTCTGCTTATAATTTACATAAGCAGGGTGACAATATACAGCCTTGACGTACTCCTTTTCCTATTTGGAACCAGTCTGTTGTTCCATGTCCAGTTCTAACTGTTGCTTCCTGACCTGCATACAGATTTCTCAAGAGGCAAGTCCCGTGGTCTGTTATTCCCATCTCTTTCAGAATTTTCCACAGTTTATTGTGATCCACACGGTCAAAGGCTTTGGCATAGTCAATAAAGCAAAAATGGATGATTTTCTGGAACTCTCTTGCTTTTTTAATGATCCACCAGATGTTGGCAATTTGATCTCTCATTCCTCTGCCATTTCTAAAACCAGCTTGAACATCAGGAAGTTCACTGTTCACATATTGTTGAAGCCTGGCTTGGAGAATTTTGAGCATTACTTTACTAGCATATAAGATGAGTGCAATTGTTCGGTAGTTTGAGCATTCTTTGGCATTACCTTTCTTTGAAATTGGAATGAAAACTGACCTTTTCCAATCCTGTGGCCACTGCTGAGTTTTCCAAATTTGGTGACATATTGAGTGCAGCACTTTCACAGCATCATCTTTCAGGATTTGAAATAGCTCCACTGAAATTCCATCACCTCCACTAGCTTTGTTCATAGTGATGCTTTCTAAGGCCCACTTGACTTCACATTCCAGGATGTCTGGCTCTAGATGAGTGATCACACCATAGTGATTATCTGGGTCGTGAAGATCTTTTTTGTACAGTTCTTCTGCGTATTCAGTCATGTCCAAATCTTTGCAACCTCATAGACTGCATCCTGCCAAGTTCCTCTGTCCATGCTGATTCTCCAGGCAAGAATAAGCTGTGGTTGCCATGCACTCCTCCAGTGGATCTTCCCATCCCAGGGATCGAACCCAGGTCTCCTGCATCACAGGCAGATTCTTTACCAACTGAGGTACCAGGGAAGCCCATAGAATCACTTACAGATATACTTTACACATATTATTGAGCATTTTTGAGGGTTGACCATAATTATATTTAAAATAAATTTACAGATATATTTAAATTATTTGTAATACATACTCATGAAATGAGAAACTAATTTGCTTTAAAATACTTCAAACATTTCATTGCTTCAAACGCAAAAGAAATTGACATTTAAAAGGTAGGAATAAAATAAATTATATTTTTAAAAATGTTATGAATAATTGAGCAATAAAATTTTTTTTCTTATTTTTCAAATATAGAAAGATACAAAAGACATACTTCCATGTTCCATAACATATCAAACCTCCAAAATGTAAAATTTGTTCAACTGTGCTAATACCAACTAAATAGTTCTGCTGGTATTGATATTTATGAGCAATAAAGTTGATCTGCATTTATAAGCATGAAGAGGTTAAACAAGTCAGACTCCTAAAGCTACCCCTCACTTACTGAGGTTACATGGACAGTGCAATCAATACCCTTGAACCTTCCGGATTTTATAGGAAGAAGAACACACTATCAACAAGCACTTCACTCACACTAAAAACTTAAGGTCCACTTCTCACATAAAACTGTATTTTAAAACCTTTCTAGTCATTTTAATAAGAGAGAGATGGGAGCAAGAAGAGGTGAAAATGAGAGAGAGGGAGAGAGAGAAAACAGAGAAAGATAGACACATAAACAGAAAGTAGAGAGAAATATAGCAGAGAGACAGAGAAGAGTGAGGGTATTAATGAAAACTAAGAAATAACTGAAGAGTTAAATAAATATGAATCATGTACCTAGAATCCAAGTACCCAAGAAGCTTTAGATGAATAGAGCGGGTCTGCCTCACTATGACCATTACTGGCAGAAAAAAAAAAAAAAAAAGCCTATTACAAGAACAGAGTTGCTGTCCCAACATCACATAGAAGCTGGTCTATGACAAAATAGCTGAGTCACATGTTAAGTAGCTGTACATTTTACCTTTTAAGAAATTGACACTTTGTAGACAAGTGGAACTATTTCCCACTCCCACATCAAAAGTAATATAGAGTTAGAGTTGCTCCACATTCATTTTTACTTTATTTTACTTTACAATACTGTGTTGGTTTTGCCATACATTGACATGAATCCACCATGGGTGTATATGAGCTCCCAATCTTGAATCGCCCTCCCACCTCCCACCCCATATCATCTCCCTGGATCATCCCCATGCACCAGCCCCAAGCATCCTGTATCTTGTATCGAACATAGACTGGTGCTTCGTTTCTAACATGATAGTATACATGTTCCAATGCCATTCACCCAAATCATCCCACCCTCTCCCTCTCCCTCACAGTCCAAAAGTCCGTTGTATACATCTGTGTCTCTTTTGCTGTCTCGCATACAGGGTCATCATTACCATCTTTCTAAATTCCATATATATGTGTCAGTATACTGTATTGGTGTTTTTCTTTCTGGCTTACTTCACTCTGTATAATCGGCTCCAGTTTCATCCATCTCATTAGAACTGATTCAAATGAATTTTTTTTAATGGCTGAGGAATACTCCATTGTGTATATGTATCACAGCTTTCTTATCCATTCATCTGCTGATGGACATCTAGGTTGTTTCCATGTCCTGGCTATTATAAACAGTGCTGCAATGAACATTGGGGTACATGTATCTCTTTCAATTCTGGTTTCCTTGGTGTGTATGCCCAACAGTGGGATTGCTGGGTCATAAGGCAGTTCTATTTGCAATTTTTTAAGGAATCTCCACACTGTTTTCCATAGTGGTTGTACTACTTTGCATTCCCACCAACAGTGTAGGAGGTTTCCCTTTTCTCCACATCCTCTCCAGCATTTATTGTTTGTAGACTTTTGGATCGCAGCCATTCTGACTGGTGTGAAATGGTACCTCATTTTTGGTGTGTATGCCCAACAGTGGGATTGCTGGGTCATAAGGCAGTTCTATTTGCAATTTTTTAAGGAATCTCCACACTGTTTTCCATAGTGGTTGTACTACTTTGCATTCCCACCAACAGTGTAGGAGGTTTCCCTTTTCTCCACATCCTCTCCAGCATTTATTGTTTGTAGACTTTTGGATCGCAGCCATTCTGACTGGTGTGAAATGGCACCTCATGATAGAAGCACTTTTAAGGATATAAATCTCTTAGCCTATGACTTGTATTTTCATTCTCTTAATGTGCCTTTTGAAGAGCCTAAAGTCAATTTTAATAACTTATATATTTAAAAATTTTATGGATCATGCTTTTGAGGTTGGATTAAATCTTTACCAAAGTCACAAAGATTTATTTTCCATTTTTTTAAATAATTCAAATTTAGGTCTCTGATTTCTTTCCAAATAATTTTTGTTTTACTATGACACATAGGTTAAGGATCATTTTTATTCAGCATATAGAAATTTGTTCCAGGACCATTTGTTGAAAAGGTTATTTTTATCCACTGGATTTCTTTACATAATATATATATATGTTTATATATATATATTAATGTCTTTATATAAATATAATTTGTCTTACCTTTATCAGAAATCAACCATTTATATATATGTGTGTGTGCATATTCTTGGACATTTCGAGGCTTTCCATTGATTTATTTTTCTATCTTGGTCCCAGTAGCATACTCTGTTGTTTACTGTAGCCTTACAAAAATGTTTAAAATAAAAGAATGCAAATCTTTCAACTTTATTCTTCATTATGAACTTTGTTTTTAATATTTGTCTTTGCATTTTTCGATGAATTATAAATCCAGCTTGCTAAGTTTTACAGAAAAAGCTGTTGAGATTTTGATTGACATTTTGTAAAATATGTAATTGATTTTAGAACTACTGATCTTAGTGATATTTTGATTATGCTATATCTCTGTACTAATTTACATTTGAAAATCTCTGCCTTTCAATTAGTTACTTAATTTAAATTTAATGTGTTTTTTTTTCTATTATGTTTAGCTCTATATCATGCATCTTGCTATATGTTTTCCATTTGTCCCTTTCATTATTTTTCTTTTTGACTGTGTGCTTTTGGATAAATTGAATGCTTTTACTATTCCACATCATTTCATTTGTTGACTAGCTATAAAACTATATTATTTAAGTACTCTTTTATAATTCATCATATAAAGGTGAAAAATGTTAGTAAAAAATCAGTAGTGTCCAACTCTTTGCAGTCCCATGGACTGTAACCTGTCAGGTTTATCCATCTATAGGATTCTCTAGGCAAGAATAATGGAGTGGGAATCCATTTCTTCAGGGAATCTTCCCAAACCAGGGCTCAAACCCAGGTCTCCTTCATTGCAGGCAGTTTTTTTTTTTTTTTTTTTTTT
>SJXO01004821.1:0-37818 GCA_006408615.1 Connochaetes taurinus | reverse complement strand
AAAAAAAAACCTTTAGGTTTCCTATTTAGTTATTATTTCTAGTATGCAATACACTTTTCTTAAATTTAATTTTCTTAAATATGAAAGCCAAAGATTTGGTCTCTGCATTTCTCTCTCAATTTGCCTAGAGAACAAATCTATCTTTAATATTGCATATTTCATCCACCTTGCCCAGTTGATTTTCTTGATTTATTTGATCGCAGATATATATTTCCCTTGCTTTTTTCTCCAGTAATATACTTAAAACTACATATTACATATTTCTTAATGCTTATTTTATAAAATTTGCTTTATATTTGTATAAGTTTAACTGATTCATCTTTTTTAATTTAAATTTATTTAATTTAATTGGAGGCTAATTACTTTACAATATTGTATTGATTCTGCCACACATCAACATGAATCTGCCACGGGCATACACATGTTCCCTATCCTGAACCCCTTTCCCACCTCCCTCCCCATACCATCCCTCTGGGTCATTCCAGTGCACCAGTCCCAAGGATCCTTTATCGAACCTGGACTGGTGATTCATTTCTTATATGATATTATATATGTTTCCATGCTATTCCCCCAAATCATCCCACCCTCTCCCTCTAGTCTTAACATACATTTGTGCTTACAATTTTTCCAAGCCATGTTATTTGGGATGCCTTTCAAATGTATAGTTCTTTATTTTTCTTTGCATTCTCCTCACACTAATTTATTTATTTAAATTCTAAACGACCTTATATTTTAGTAGAAAAGTTTGCAATGTATATAATGATCTAAGATATTCATCTAACTTTTTTTAATTATGTATTTTTACTGTCTCCTTCTTTTGCTGCATTATGTCCTGTACTTTATTTTCAATGTTTAAATTCAAAATATACTAGAATGATTATTTTCCCTATATATTATTGACTATTACAGAACTTTCTCATTGTCTACAAACGACTTCTAAAATACCTAGTATATTTTTTCTTATAAATATTATTTTCTTACTTTGATGTCTGACTATTGAATATACTATATCTACATATGATAAATCAAGTCATTCAGTCAGTCAATTAATCACAGACACTGGGCTACATCTCTCTTTTTTAATATCATGTAATCATCACATTGAAGAAGGAAGTGGCAATTCACTCCAGTATTCTTGCCTGGGACAACTCATGGACAGAGGAGCCTGGTGAACTACAGTCCATAGAGTCACAAAAAGTTGGACACGACTTAGATAATAAGCACACAATCATCATATTGTGGGATTATAGAAGGAAAATAATTTCTAAAAATATATTGAACCTCATTTTAAATAAGGCAATGGCACACCACTCCAGTACTCTTGCCTGGAAAATCTCATGGATGGAGGAGCCTGGTGGGCTGTGTTCACATTGAAGAAGGAAGTGGCAATTCACTCCAGTATTCTTGCCTGGGACAACTCATGGACAGAGGAGCCTGGTGAACTACAGTCCATAGAGTCACAAAAAGTTGGACACGACTTAGATAATAAGCACACAATCATCATATTGTGGGATTATAGAAGGAAAATAATTTCTAAAAATATATTGAACCTCATTTTAAATAAGGCAATGGCACACCACTCCAGTACTCTTGCCTGGAAAATCTCATGGATGGAGGAGCCTGGTGGGCTGTGGTCCATGGGGTCGCTAAGAGTTGGACACGACTGAGTGACTTCACTTTCACTTTTCTCTTTCATGCATTGGAGAAGGAAATGGCAACCCACTCCAGCATTCTTGCCTGGAGAATCCCAGGGATGAGGGAGCCTGGTGGGCTGCCGTCTATGGGGTTGCACAGAGTCAGACACAACTGAAGCAACTTAGCAGCAGCAGCAGTAGCAGCATTTTAAATAATACCAGAAATAGTGACTGTAAAGGATATTTTTAATATACACTTCACTCAAAACTATAATATATTACTCTGATAAATGAGGAAGAATCAATGATATATGGGATTTTCCAGCAATGATTGCTTTTTCTGTACTTTCTCTTGTATTTTCCTATGAATGAGTGACAAAAGTTTTTAAACATAAATATTCTGAAATGTATCTGCATGTTATAAAAACTGACCAAAGATTAAAAAATAGAAAAATTAATTACTTTCATATGCAAATGATTTAAGATGTGTGGGTTTGTCAAATTAAACTTTTAAATAGGAGAAAAATATATTTTTTCAAGCCCAAAATGACGTTTTCATTGCCATTATTAGTTTTAAGTATTATTTATCAGATAAGTCTATTTAATATATTTGTCCTGATAAAGTTATAACCTTTTACTTACCTAATATACTTGTCATATCATTGTACAGCTCAAGAAGATAAAAGCTGATTTGTGTGTAAGTGAAGCTACTATTTTGACATGTAATGTCATATTACAAAGGTATAGTTACTTGAAATGCCTTTATGTTCCTGTGCTGTGACACATACATACATAGTTACATATATATATATCTGTGGTGTTGGAGAAGACTCTGAGAGTCCCTTGGACTGCAAGGAGATCCAACCAGTCCATTCTGAAGGAGATCAACCCTGGGATTTCTTTGGAGGGAATGATGCTGAAGCTGAAATTCCAGTACTTTGGCCACCTCATGCGAAGAGTTGACTCATTGGAAAAGCCTCTGATGTTGGGAGGGATTAGGGGCAGTAGGAGAAGGGGACGACCGAGGATGGGATGGCTGGATGGCATCACAGACTCAGTGGACATGAACTAGACATGAGTCTAGTTCATAAGTGAACTCCGGGAGATGGTGATGGACAGGGAGGCCTGGCATGCTGCGATTCATGGGGTCGCAGAGAGTCGGACATGACTGAGCGACTGAACTGAACTGAACTGATATATATATGTATTCCTGTATGTGTATGCTGCTGCTGCTGCTAAGTTGCTTCAGTTGTGTCCGACTCTGTGTGACCCCATAGACGACAGCCCACCAGGCTCCACCATCCCTGGGATTCTCCAGGCAAGAACACTGGAGTGGGATGCCATTTTCTTCTCCTATGCATGAAAGTGAAAGGTGAAAGTGAAGTTGCTCAGTCGTGTCTGACTCTTAGCGACCCCATGGACTGCAGCCTACCAGGCTCCTACATCCATAGGATTTTCCAGGCAAGAGTAATGGAGTGGGGTGCCATTGTCTTCTCCTGCTGCTACTGCTGCTGATAAATCGCTTCAGTCGTGTCCTACTCTGTGCGACCCCATAGATGGCAGGCCACCAGGCTCCCTCGTCCCTGGGATTCTCCAGACAAGAACACTGGAGTGGGTTGCCATTTCCTTCTCCGTATGTGTATATTTATATTTATATATATATGTTCCTGTATATATATGTTCCTGTATATATATGTTCCTGTATATATATATACACACACATACATGTATACATATATATATATATATATATATATATATATATTCCTGTGCTGTGATACATACATATATACATATGCGACCCCATGGACTGTAACCTACCAGGCTTCTCCATCCATGAGATTTTCCAGGCAAGAGTACTGGAGTGGGTTGCCGTTTCCTTCTCCAGGAGAGCTTCCCAACCCAGGGATTGAACCTGGGTCTCCTGCATTGTATGCAGACGCTTGGCATCATTTTTGTGTTTATAACTCTTGGCATTTTGCAAGCCTCACTATGCTGATGAATGGATGACCAAATTTCCCAACTTTAAAGCCTTCTTGAAAGTCATACTCTATAAGCACAAAGTATTATGATTTGAAACTTTAGACTCAACCTCTGAGATAAAAGTATACAATGTAATTACTTGAAAGGGACCATTTGGCATTTCCCATGCATCCCCTAATTCAGTAGTCCTACAGTTTTCAGTCAGAAAACTATGATTTTATGTGGAAGGAAATACTAAAAGGAACAATTTCCAAATACACCAAAATCTGAAAGTGGTTTTCACTGTTGGGAACTAACAAACACCATGATAGGCTTCAGGGACTAAGGTAGGACTCATGGGAAAAGCTGAGTAATTGACTAGTGAGGTCATCCACGTGGATGCCAGAACTTGTCTAATCAGCATACTCCCCGTAACCTGGTTTGAGTTTATCAGAATGTAAAAGACATCCCTCTGCAGCCAATAGCTAATTAGTAAATACCAGGACACCCCTGCAGCCAATAAAGGTTAGCCAATTAGTAAATAGTAGGAAACTCCTGCAGCCAATCAGCCCTTGCCAACTCTCTGTTCTAAAACCTATAAATACTGCTGTAAATCCGGGCTCGGGGCTCTTGCTCCACTCTACCACGTTGGATGTGGTGGGAGCCCTAGCTCGAGCTAGAAATAAAACCCCTTCATGCTTTTGCATTGCTGTGGACGTCTTATTCTCTCAGTTTTGGGGACTCGGACTCTGGGCATAACATTCACCACTCATGTAGTAATAATTTTTGAGTATTTACACTTACTGAACTGCTTATTCCATCATTCTTTTCAGACTTATGCTAATTTTTCTTTAGATCATTTTATGAGAATCATCATAACATTTCAATCTTTTTGTTAGTTTTTTTTTTAATTAACCTGGCAGTATGCCAAGCAAATCAAATGTATATGCAACACGAGAATGTTGTCAACACCATGTCCCAACAGAGAGACTAATACCTTTAAGCCAATACCAACTGTGCTGTCATAGAAACAGTCGGTGTTATGATGAATGAGAGAGAATAGAAGTTACTGATAAATCTGCTTTAAAGGTCACTTTGGATCTGCAACATGCACTTAGATCATTTAAATTATTTTTTGAAAGCAAAAGTAATGCCATCTGACTCATCTCTAAATAATGCTTTTCTTTTATGTCCAATTGGAAAAGGAAATGGAAACCCACTCCACTGTTCTTGCCTGGAGACACATGGACAGGGGAGCCTGGCAGGCTGCAATCCATGGTCCCGCAAGGAGTAGGACACAACCAAAGCAACTTAGCATGCTTTATGTCCAATTCCACTAAATAAGTTAAGTAGGCAAAATAAGATATGCTTTATTTGAAGTTAAGAACTTACTTTTCTCCAGGGAATCTTCCTGACCCAGGGAATGAATCTGGGCCTCCTGAATTGCAGGCAGATTCTTTACCATCTGAGTCACCAGTGAAGCCTTTCCAATCATTAAAAATCTCATTTCCATTCCAGTCATTAAATACTTCATTTTTATGGCCCCAGTATAAAACTTCATTAATCAAGTTTTTACATAACATCCAAATTAAATAAAAATTTAATCACAGTACCAGGCATCTTTAATTTATACTTGATATTGACATGATCTAGTGTTGGAATCTAGGAATCCAGATGGCTCTTCATTAACTAATACCTTGGTGTGCTGCGATTCATGGGGTCACAAAGAATCAGACAGGACTGAGCGACTGAAATGAATGAATGAAAACAATTTTGTATCTAGTCAACTGAATATGTGCCTACTGTAAAGTCAAGCTTTTTAAGCGGTTTCCTTTTTTAGGACATTTAAATATATGTAATCATATCAATACTTACAGCAGTATTTGACATTATAATATTATTTATAATATATAGTATATAACTCATTTTGATTTTATATTATTTTAAAGCATAGGATCTTAAATTGCTATTATCATTGTACAATGGGAAAATAGTAAAATACTAACAACCTGATGCCAGGAGGGATTGGGGGTAGGAGGAGAAGGGGACGACAGAGGATGAGATGGCTGGATGGCATCACCAACTGGATGGACATGAGTTTGGGTAAACTCTGGGAGTTGGTGATGGCCAGGGAGGCCTGGTGTGCTGCGATTCATGGGGTCACAAAGAGTCGGACACGACTGAGCAACTGAACTGAACTGAACAACTAATCCTTAAAAAGTATATATTTTCATGTTTATCATAGTCTTCAGACTTCCCCAATAGCTCAGTGGTAAATAATTGACCTGCAATACAGGAGACCCTGATTCGAGTCCTGAATTAGGAAGATCTGCTGGAGAAGGGATAGGCTGCCCACTCCAGTATTCTTGGGCTTCCCTTGTGACTCAGCTCATAAATAATCCTCCGGCAAAGTGGGATACCTTGTTCGATCCCTAGGTTGAGAAGATGCTCTGGTAAAGGGAAAGGCTGCTGCTGCTGCTAAGTCGCTTCAGTTGTGTCCGACTCTGTGTGACCCCATAGACTGCAGCCCAACAGGCTCCCCCGTCCCTGGGATTCTCCAAGGAAGAACACTGGAGTGGGTTGCCATTTCCTTCTCCAATGCAGGAAAGTGAAAAGTGAAAGTGAAGTCGCTCAGTCATGTCCGACTCTTCGTGACCCCATGGTCTGCAGCCTACCAGGCTCCTCCATCCACGGGATTTTCCAGGCAAGAGTACTGCAGTGGGGTGCCATTGCCTTCTCCGAGGGAAGGGCTACCACTCCTGTATTCTAGCCTGGAGAATTCCATGGACTGTATAGTCCATGGGGTTGCAAAGAGTCAGGCGCAACGGAGTGACTTTCACTTCACATCATAGTCTTTAATTCTCTTAATGACGCAGTAAAGATGAAAACTGGGTTTTTCAGATGAGGAAAACATATTAGAAAGAGCTTAATAACTTAACCAAGGTCACACAACCTGTGTATGTTACTTCTTAGGTAAAATCTGGAAATTTTTAGTCTATTTGTTACTTACGTTTGGCTTTGCAACTGCCATCATCTTTCTGAATGTATTTGCCAGTATTCTATCATATGCTTTATTTGAGGACAAATTAAGTAATATATTTCAAAGTACTGTATAATTTTACATAATAAATAGATGATGAAGCCTAGATTGTAGTATTTCTGGTATCAAAACTAATTTCTTAATACTTTATTTTATGCTGTATCTTGATCACTCTAAATTTTTATATACAAAATAGCAAATCTAAGTTTAAATTTCTATAAAAGATTATAGACTCTTCTGTAAAAAAAAAAAAGAAAGAAAATCAACTTGTGGCCAACGTGTTAAAATATAGAGAAAAACATATGTTCCCAGATTTGCAAAATGTCAGTGTTCAAACAGCTATGTCATAGACATATATGGCATAAATCAGAAAACAGAGCTATGATGAAATGGAAAAGGGGAGTATTTCTAGAGTTTTTAATCCAATTCATATCAACGAATAAGGGAAAAAAATGCTAGCAGATTCTTGGGGAGAAGGTCTCTCTGTTTCTCTCGATCTCTCTTTCTCTCTGACTTGATATGTTTTGTGAAAAAGAAAGAGGGAGGATAGATTTAGTATTAAGTAGACATTATAGAAAATCTCCCAAGAACATGAAAAAGAAATGAAAGCTTCATCAAAGGACTGAACTGAATTAAGCATAACTGGAAACCTGCATTGACTTTGAATTTCCTCATTAATAAACCAATAAATCCTATTTATTGTTTGAAAGAATTGGTTAAGTGAAATAGCCCACATAATAAAAAAATACAGTATTGTATATGAATAGGACTGAATTGTCTATTCAATCTTTCAGCAAATTTTTCTTTATAGGCACAGTTAACCCTTTTTTCCAATAATTTTTGTCAAAAAAAAACTATCATCTGTAAAATAGTTTATTTTCTGTTTTACAAGAATAAATGTGCTTTGCTTTGTTTTGTTTTGCTTCTTTCTCTTCTAGAGTAAGTAAATGTTTTCCTTCCTCACCATTATATTCACCAATCACCAATTATGTGGTGAACCATGATGGCTATAGTATGTACTCTGTCATCTCCTAAATTTTATTTTTGTTCTTTTTTTTTTTTTTCACCTTTTTTCTTTGGTTGGATTTGGTTCTGGAAAGAATTGGCATTCCTTGCCAAAATGCACTCAAAAGTTAATGCTGTCTTGATGACTGAAATATTAAAGTCTAAAAATTTCAGAGACTCAAGAGAGGAACCATATAGCATTCTAAGGGCAAAGAAAAAGAGGTTAAAAAAAGATAACCTCAGACATACTTGTAAGTCAAGAGGATGAGAATCTTCTTGCCAACGCAGGGGATACAGGTTTGATCCCTGGTCTGGGAAGATTTCACATGTTGTGGAATAACTAACCCATGCACCTCAACTACTAAAGCCCATGCATAGAAACTGCTGAAGCTGACAGGCCTAGAGTCTGTGTTCTACAATAAGAGAAGCTATATCAATGAGAAGTCTGTACACCACAATGAAAAGTAGCCTCCAATTGCCACAACTAGAGAAAGCCTGCATGAAACAAAGAAAAGCCAACAGAGTAATAACAATAATAACTTTTCCTTATATTTCACCATGTTGTGGGGAAGAGAAAGACATTTTATTTACCTAATGTAGTACTTTCCAGTGTGTTTGATTCAAAGACTAGAATTTGTCTTATAGTCTCAGAATGGAGAGAAAGTGTGATTCAGATAAGGTAGAAAAATTATTTTCCTTTTATAGAACTTTAAGCATCTAATGAGAGAGATCTGTTTCTGACTATATGAAGTTCCACTAACATGTCTTCCAGTGAAGCTCCTGAAAATTATTATTAATAATAATAAATCCCCAAACTCATAAACTCTCTGGAAATAGTCTTTAAACATCAAATGAAAGAATATCTACTTAAGAAAATCTGTGAAAATTTGATAAGAAAGGCAAGAGTATGTGGTATTTGATCAAAGATAACTCCCTCTTTCCCTCCTCCCAGCTCAGTGAGGAAATGACTCCACTTCAAACTAAGATGCAGCTAAGAACATGAGTCTCATTATCCATTAACATCCGAGTCAGAGAGCTTCCTTCCTGGAAGGAATAAGACATTAACGTTTATCATTCAATCTTCAGTTACTTGTTGCTAAGGATGTTGTGAGCATGTGTGGTCCAGAAATGAGGCTCTCATCTTCCTCCCAGCTCCCCCATGCCCCAGCCCATGGAATGGAATCTTTACCTTACGTACAGCATGCTAAGTACTAAGGTTTTAATTGCTGTTGCTATAGATTGCAAAGTTATGGTCCTAGGAAAATAAAGGCAAGCTTAGTGGACTCAGAATCTGTCTCCCTCCTTCAAGTGCTCAGCAATTAGAGTAGGGATATAACCTGGAGAGAAGCTTGCTAATGTCCTCATCCCCAACTCTAGAGCTCTGTCTCAGATATTTTACCTGTAGGATGAAGTGTACCTTAAAATAGGTAGCAATTTATGTCTACCCAAAGGAATGGACTTCATGTTCAATGGAGAAACACAGTCCTAAGAGTGTCCCCTAGATAGCTCAAGGTTGTGGAGAAAGACAACCAAGTGGAAATCGGTGGTTCAGTGACATACAGCTTAAACAGATAGCTGGCTAGTTTGCAAGAGGAAATGGGGAATAAGTTATCTGTAAGAAACACTCCTGGATTTAGAAAAACACTGATCTCAGAAACTATTCCTTTTAAAAAAACAGACCTTAATTGTATTTAGTCTGTAGGGCAGTTTATGCTGCAAGGGATGTAAAAAACAACAGAGCAATCACTTAGCTATTAGTGAAATTTAACAGCAGGTGGCAGTCAGTGAAGTCTTGGAAGGGAATTCTACTCAAAACAATGCCATTCCAGGAGTCTCTTTTTTATTTTTTTACTTTTGAGGTTTTGATTTCTAATCTTTTTAGATTAATTTATTTATTTTAATTGGAGGCTAATTACTTTACAATATTCTGGTGATTTCATGAGCATACCCAATATTGAACCTCCCTAAGGAGCAATTTCAAAAGCTTTATAGTAAAAAGATGTCACCAAAATGATTCAGCCAGTCACTAACCAATTAGTAAATAATATAACAAGTTCCCTGAGAGATACTACTACCAGAGAGATAAATAAAATGGTCAAATAAATTATTCAAAATTCCTGATTTCAGTGAAAAATTGTAAGGCATCCACAGAAATAGAAAAGCATGAGTCATGTATTCAAAAAGGGCAGACAACAGGCTGAATTTAACAAATGAAAACCTCAAAGAATTTATGCTATAAATATGTTCACAGAATGAAGGGGTGATTTTAAAAGTAAAGAAAGATATAATAACATAAACACTCTAAAGAGAATACCAACTAAGGAAAAAAGCTATATACATATATATATAATATATATATATATAAAATAAACAATAACCAAAATTTTAATATTTACTAAAGGAATCAGTATTCTTGCCTGGAGAATCCCATGGACGGAGGAGCCTGGTGGGCTACAGTCCACGGTGTCACAAAGAGTCGGACACAACTGAGCAATTTTACTTTGTGGTTCTGCTGGTAAAGAATCTGCCTGCAATGTGGAAGACCTGGGTTCAATCCCTAGATTGGGAAGATCCCCTAGCGAAGGTGACAGCTACCCACTTCAGTGTTCTGGCCTGGAGAATTCCATGGACTCTACAGTGCATGGGGTCCCAAAGAGTCAGACATGACTAAGCGACTTTCACTTGCACTTATTAATATGACTAACAGAAGACTTCTCAGGAGAAATAATGAAAGTCAAAAACAGTGTGATAACATATTCAAAATGCTCAAAGGAAAACCAAAAACAATAGAACAACAAGAAAGAATCTTAAATCGAAAAATATTAGCTTTAAAAATGGGGATGAAATGACATTTTCAAAGCAAACAAACTGAAAGAATTTGCTGCTTGCAATCTCATCTTGCAAGCAATACAACAGGAAGTATTTTAGGATAAAAGCAAATGAATTCAAGCTGTAATTTAATTCTCTACACATACACACCAACAGCAAATATAAACATACAACTATAAAAGTCAGTATGAAGGTATGTTTTTACAACAAGAAAGAATCTTAAATCGAAAAATATTAGCTTTAAAAATGGGGATGAAATGACATTTTCAAAGCAAACAAACTGAAAGAATTTGCTGCTTGCAATCTCATCTTGCAAGCAATACAACAGGAAGTATTTTAGGATAAAAGCAAATGAATTCAAGCTGTAATTTAATTCTCTACACATACACACCAACAGCAAATATAAACATACAACTATAAAAGTCAGTATGAAGGTATGTTTTTCTTCTCTTCATTAATCTAAAGTCACAAACTACAAAACAAGCAAAATATGCAAAAAATGTGCAAATATATATATATATAAGGTAATGAACCAGTGTGCAATACACTTGCGAGTTACAGAATAGAGGAGTGGGTGGGAATAAAGCTATGATGGATTAACCTATATTGTTGTGGTTCTTGAATCACTAAGTCATGTCTGACTCTTTTGTGACCTCAGGACTGTAGCCCAGGAGGCTTCTCTATCCCATGGGATTTCCCAGACAAGACTAGGAGTGGGTTGTCACTTCCTTCTCTAGGAGTTCTTCCTGACCCAAGGATCAAAGCCATGTCTGCTGTATTGGCAGGTAGATTCTTTACCAGTGAGTTACAAGGGAAGCTAAGCTATATTAGGCTAAGGAAAACACCACAGATGGACAACTAATAACTCTAACAAAGTATTAATTTGATTTGTAACACTAAGAGTGTTATTTTATTTACTTTTTAATTGAAAGATGATTGCTTTACAGTACAGAATTTTGTTGTTTTCTGTCAAACCTCAGCATGAATCAGCCATAGGTATACATATATCCCCTCCTTTTTGAACCTCCCTCCCATCTCCCTCCCCATTCCACCCCTCTAGGTTGATAAAGAGCCCCTGTTTGAGTTTCCTGAGCCATACAGCAAATTCCTGTTGGCTATCTATTTTACATATGGTAATATAAGTTTCCATGTTACTCTTTTCATGCATCTCACCCTCTCCTCCCCTTTACCCATATCCATAAATCCTGGTGGCTGAGATGGTAAAGCGTCTGCCCTCAATGCGGGAGACCCAGGTTTGATTCCTGGGTCGGGAAGATCCCCTGGAGAAGGAAATGGCAACCCACTCCAGCACTCTTGCTTGGAAAATCCCATGGACGGAGGAGCCTGATAGGCTACAGTCCATGGGGTCGCAAAGAGTCGGACACGACTGAGCGACTTCACTTCATTTCACTTCATTCTCCATGTCTGTTTCTCCACTGCTGGCTGTAAATAGATTCTTCAGTACCATTTATCTAGATTCCTTATATATATATGTTAGAATACTATATTTATCTTTCTCGTTCTAACTTACTTCACTCTGTATAATAGGTTCTAAGTACGTCCACCTCATTAGAACTGACACAAATGTGTCTTTTTATGGCTGAGTAATATTCTATTGTGAATACGTACCACCACTTCTTCATCCATTCATCTGTCAATGGACATCTAGGTTGTTTCCATGTTTTAGCTATTATAAACAGTGCTGCAATGAACAATGGGCTATTTGTGTCTTTTTCCATTTTGGTTTCCTCAGGGTATAAGCCTAGGAGCAGGGTTGCTGTGTCATATGGTGGTTTTATTCCTAGATTTTCAGGAATCTTCATATTATCTACCATACTTGCTATATCAATTTGCATTTCCGCCAACAGTGCAAGAATATTTCCTTTGACCAACACTCTTTCCAGCATTTATTGTTTGTAGAATTTTTGGTGATGGCCATCTTGACTGGTGTGAGGTGATGTCTCATGTAGTTTTGATTTGCATTTATATAATAATGAGTGATGCTGAATATTTTCTCATGTGTTTGTTAACCATCTGTATGTCTTCTTTAGAGAAATATCTGCTTAGGTCTTTTATCCACTTTTTGATTTGGTTGTTTGTTTTCCTGGTAATGAGTTGCATGAGCTGCTTGTATATTTTGGAAATTAATCCTTTGTCAGTTGTTTCATTTGCTATTATTTTCTCCCATTCTGAGTGTTGTCTTTTCACCTTGTTGTGCAAAGTTTCCTTTGCTGTGCTAAAGCTTTTAAGTTTAATCAGGTCCCACTAGTTTACTTTGGTTTTTCTTTCCATTACTCTAGGAGGTGGGCCATAGACAATCTTGTTTTGATTTATGTAACTGAGTGTTCTGCCTATGTTTTTCTCTGAGATTTATAGTTTCTGGTCTTACATTTATGTCTTTATTTATTTATTTATTCAACTTTAATTTCTTTTCTTTTCTTTTTTTTTAATTTTATTTTTACTTTATTTTACTTTACAATACTGTATTGGTTTTGTCATACATTGACATGAATCCACCACGGGTGTATACAAGCTCCCAATCCTGAATCTCCCTACCCCTTCCCACCCAATATAATCTCTCTGGATCATCCCCATGCACCAGCCCCAAGCATCCTGTATCCTGTATCAAACATAGACTGGCACTTCTTTTCTTACATGTTAGTATACATGTTTCAAAGCCATTCTCCCATTTTGAGTTTACCTTTTCATATGGTGTTAGGAAGTGTTCTAATTTCATTCTTTTACTTGTAGCTGCCCAGTTTTCCCAGCACCATTTATTGAAGAGGCTCTCTTTGCCTCATTAAGTACCTATAAGTGCATGAGTTTATTTCTGGGCTTTCTATCTTGTTCCATTGGGCTATATTTCTGTTTTTGTGCCAGTATCATACTATTTTGATGACTATAGCTTTGTAGTATAATCTGAAGTCAGGAAGGTTGATTCCTCCAGCTCCATTCTTCTTTCTCAAGACTCTTCTGACTATTCAGGGTCATTTGTGCTTCCACAAGAACTGTGAAATTTTTGTTCTAGATCTGTGAAAAATGACATTGGTAATTTGACAGGGATCACATTGACTCTGTAGATTGCATTTGGTAGTGCAGTCATTTTCAAAATATTGATTTTTTTCTACCTAGGAACATGGAATATCTCTCCTTCTGTTTATGTCATCTTTGATTTCTTTCATCAATATTTTATAATTTTCTGTGTACAGTTCTTTTGTCTCCTTAGGTAAGTTTATTCCTAGATATTTTATTCTTTTTTTTTTTTTCCTTGCATTGGTGGATGGGATTGATTCCTTAATTTCTTTTTCTTATATTTCATTTTTATTATATAGAAATGCAAGTGATTTCTGTGTATTGATTTTACATCCTGGGACTTTGCTAAATTCACTGATTATCAAGCTCTAGTAATTTTCTGATACTATTTTTAGGGTTTTCTATGTACAGTATTATGTCACCTGCGAATGGTGAGAGCTTTACTTCTTCTTTTCTGATCTTTATCCCTTTGATTTCTTTTTCTTCTCTGATTGCTATAGCTAGGACTTCCAAAACTATGTTGAATAATAGTGGTAAAAGTGGACACCATTGTCTTGTTCCTGATTTTAGAGGGAATGCATTCAGGTTTTCACCTTTGAGAATAATGTTTGATGTAGGCTTATCATATATGGCCTTTTCTATGTTGAGGTAGGTTCCTTCTATACCGATTCGCAGAAAAGACAATAGATGGACAGCTAATAATTATAAAATTATATTATTTGATTTTCAACACTAACAGTATTTTTAAACGTATTTTTTGATGGAAGGATAAAGCTTTGCAGAATTGTGTTGGTATATGCCAAGCATCAACATGAATCGGACATAGATGTACATAGTTGTTTTATATAAATGATACTATGACAAAAGGGGAAAAGATACTAAATAGTAATATATATATTCTATATATCATTGGAATTAAATTAGTATAAATCTGAAGCAAATTCTGGATTGAGTGAAGGTATGTTAAATACTAGAGCAACCACTAAAATATCTTTAAAAAACAGTAAAAATTGTTTTTTAAAAATGCAGATGCTACATTAGAAAATATCTGTTTAATGCAAAGAAAAAAGTACAGGAAGGGAAGAGGAAGAGAAAAGACATGAGACAAATACAAAATAAAAAGTAACATAACAATCTCATCAAAAGACATAGATTGTTAGACTCTTAACTATCCTGGTGCTGTGAACCAGTATCTAATCATGGTTTTGATAAGCATTAATTTGAGGATGAAAGATGCTGAACATCTTTCCATATGCTTACTAAAGATTTGTATGCATTCCTTGGATAAATATCTATTTGAATCTTTTTCCCATTTAACAATTGTGCCATTATTTCATTATTGAGTTGCAAATCTTCTTTAGAAGTTCCAGACAGGTTCTTTATCAGATATTTGATTTGCAAATATTTTCTTCCATTTTCTCTGTGCTTTGTCTTTTTACGCCTCTGATCATGTCCTTCAAATATTTTGCTTTTGATAAAGTCCAATTTCTTTATTTTTTCTTTTGTTGTTTATGCTTTTGATGTCATATCTAAGAATTATTTGCCAAATCCAAGGCCATAAAGTATTACTTAATATATTTAGGTAACAAAATGCCAAATCAAAAAGTCAGATAACAGCAAGTATTGGCAAAGACATGGAAAAACAAGAATGCATGCACTACTTGTGGTAATTATAGCAGTACCATCACTTTAGAAAACAGGGTGAAAATACTCTAAATATTAATCAAGTGTTACCTTAAGGCTCATAAAATCTACTTCTAGGTATATACCCAAGAGAAATGAGAACATATGTCTACCCAAAACCAAACACAGAAAATATTACATATGGTGATAGAAAAAAACATATACACAGATATTTATAGCAACATTATTTATAACATATAAATAATGGAGCAAACATAAAGTCCATGAGTTAGTAAAAGGATCATGAAATGCTATGAATACCATGGCATATTTTTAGCCATAGAAAGGAATGTGAAACAATCTAGTTACATAAGGCCACCTATTATATTTAACTCATATGAAATGTCCTGAATATGGAAATATATATAGTAGATTAATGGTTGTTTGCATCTGTGGAGTGGGGTTTGAAGAAAGTGTGCCAATAGCTAATAGCTATGACTTTTTGAAGAGATATTAAAAACACGATAATGATTGTATACATCTCTGAATATATTAAAAATCATTGAATGTATACTTTGCATGGATGAATTTCACAACATTTAAATTATATATCTGTAATGTTGAAAAATATAAATCCGTTAAGTTCATCATATTGAAGGAAACAATGACTACAAATTCTCTATCACCATGGCTCATGAAAACATTCAGTTAATAAGAGGAAGGTGTCTTGTACAGCTAGACTTAAATTCAGTAATGGAAACTGGGTACATTGAGGAAGAAGAAAAAGAATGGGGGCTCACATGAAAATGTCTGACAAATTAGGGCTTTGAACGGGATTCATACTTTTTTAAATATATAGTTAGCCTCCTTTCTATGACTTCTTTCTACAATTTTTGTTTCAGATAGTTTTTTGGCAGAGAAAATTTGAGCTTTAAGAGGTGACATGGATTTAGAAGATAAATTGGTGATATGGATTGTTTTCAGATCAGAATAGACTGAACTTATTATTAATAATATTGTGTTTATTTCTGAAAAGAAGCTTGTTTTATTTTTTATTGTAAATATATGAGATAATTTGATGCTGAAAAATTGATACTTTTGAATAATGGTGCTGGAGAAGACTCTTGAGAATGCCTTGGACAACAAGAAGATAAAACCACTAAATCCTAAAGGAAATCAGTCCTGAATATTCCTTGGAAAAATTGATGCTGAAGTTGAAACTCCAATACTTTGGCTATCTGATGCAAAAAGCCAGCTCATTGGAAAGGACCCTGATGCAGGGAAAGATTGAGGGCAGGAGGATAAGGAGGTGACAGAGAATGAGATGGTTGGATGGCATCACTGACTCAATGAACATAACTTTACGGAAACTCCAGAAGACAGTGAAGGACAGGGATGCCTGGTATACTGCAGTTCTTGGGATCTCAAAGAGTCAGACATGACTTAGTGATTGAACAAAAACAACAATATAAAATGATGAATATGAATTGAATTATTTCAGTAATTATTTCAAAATATATTTGAATAAAACTTTTGGCTGTATGCTTTAATTTATGTAGAGATGCATGCCATTTATTTCTCAGTAAAACTGGGAAAAATAATTTTTGGGGGAAATCAGGCAAAGTGTAACTTGTTTACAAGCATTAAAAAATAAGTCAAATATTCTTGCTTAAAACGAATAATCGTTAAAATAGAAAAAAGAAAAAAAAAAGCATATCATTTCCTAGAGTGGTGGAAAATAGATTCCTGTAGAAAATGACTTACTGGAAAGAGATATAATCTAGTATAATACTTAAAAGCTTGGACCCAGGAACCATAGGGTGTATATAAATATGCCTCCAAATTTTACTTGTAATTAGGACTATGGACAACTTAGCTTCTGTATGCTTTCTTTTTTCTCTCCTAAAACAGTGTCTACTCTAAAGATAGAAATATTTGAATGGAATCAAATAAAGCCCTTAAAATTGTTTGATATTTAGTAAGTATTTAATACATATTATTAGGCAATGTGTGATGGAGCTGTCCTGTTGAACAGGAAAAAGATGTCCTGGTTTGGTTGGAAAAAGAATAATATCCAAAAGAATATGTTAGAACTTCACTATTTTCCTAATATCTAATACTTTAGAACAGCTACAGACTAAAATTTGCTGCCTCAACACATTAATATATACATTTTAAGACTTCTCAGGGATTATTATAGCAAATTTGTGTAGCAGGCAATATTTTATTTAGACTTTAGTTTTAAAGATCTCGTGAATTCTGGACTGTTTTATATATATATATATATATGATTCTCTGGTGTGTATTGCTTTATATTCTATAGATGTTTGCCTAAAAATATTTCATGCAAAATTGGTTGATTTAAGTGATTTACGTATCCTAGTTTGACAAATGGAGGAAGAGCAGGAAACTTGACCTTTTATACATATTCACAGTAAGTAAGACATTCCTATGTTATAAAATATTTAAGAGTAATTCATCACTTACATTTGTAAAATGTAACCTTCTGAGAGTGAATGTTCAGTTTAAAAGATGCTCATTAACTTGAAAGAATCCATTAAGTTTTTAGCTAATCTGTTTTCAAGTAATGGAGGTCAATAAAAAGTCAAGATTTCAATTTCAAATTAAATTAATTATGCTTTGTGAAAACATTTCTATTCAAAACCTCCTACAAGATATGAAAAGGCTTAATCTTTCTGGAATTATTTCCCCCATTCCCCACTTGATACCTGTTTAAAGAAAAGTACTTTTTTATTCTGATGACACTCTGACTACTACTATACAGCTTAAGCACCATAGAAAATGATGAAATGCTACTAATTACAATATATAAAACTTTCACTTTCTGGATCCTAAGACTGGGATCATAAGCATGTGTACACACACACACCTTCACACCCCCATCTAATCCATTTACAACTATACACTTAAGGGTAAATTTTTTTTTAATGGCTTGCTAGCTAAGAATTCAAGGTTGGTTATTATTATATTATATTTAGTATTCAAGATTGAATTATTGTAACTTCTTTTCTCTTCTAAGTTTTAGTAGTATAGCCTTTTATCCTTTTTTTTATTGTCTTAACTGAGAGTTTAAAACATGTAGAGTTATTATATTTTAATAAAATAATTTTTACTATGTCTTTAATAATACTGAAATTTTAGGACATGTCAACTATTTACAGTTTTTCTGTCTTTTGAATTATTTTGATAAAAATATAAAATAAATACATTTATATTTTTTTAAATATAAGGTTTGTAAAAATAAGGACATTAAAATTTTCCTTTATAAAAAAATAATATTTTGCTTTTTAAATTTTCACTAGAATGCACTTTATTTCTGTTTTTATTTTCTCCTTGCAATGGGCTAATAATTACAAAACAATTCTGTAACTCTGAACAATAAACTGGAGTAATTAGCAGAGAAGATCGATAAAACTGAAAAAGAAATAAAGAGGATTATAGCTACCATCATCCATTAGTTTGCCTGATGATGCTACCAGAATACCTCATCTATAGTATTGCTGATATTTGCATCTGGTAGATTGTCTTGTATTTCCTTGAACAATATGATATTCATGGCTTCTACATCAATGATGGCAATAGCATACACATACCTTAGATGTGACAATAAAAAACACCTCCAGTCATTGCTAAATATCCCCTATGTAACTGTCACCTTATATATGTATATATATAGACATCTACATTTGACTTTTTAAACCTTTTAATTTTATTTTTCAAGCATCTATAAAAGTCAGAACAACAATAGCAGTCATCATGCCTCTATTACCTTGTTACAACTATTGTTAACATATAGCCAGTCTTGTTTCATCTACTCTTCCATTGGTCTGTTTTATTTCCTTTTGTGAATTACTGTAAAAGCAAATCCTAAACATTGTTAGTATTTCTTCCACAAAGACCTCGGAGAATTCTACAGTAATATATATTCACTGAGTTCCTTTTTAAACCTAATCAATTTAGGTTCATTCAAAACTGAAGGCCAGAGGCCTCGGGGTAGCTCTGTGTGGAGAAGACCCTTCCGCACTGTCCTCAGGTGGCCTGAGGCAGCCCTTCGGTCCGTCAGTCACTGCAGGCAGACACACAGCTGCCCGGACCTCCATTCTTGGAGGGGCGTCTGAGCAGCACTTCACAGGTGAAGATGCTGACGCTTGGGTTAAATGAGGCTTCCAAGCTCATCACTTTGTAAGGAGAACCGTGGCTTGAACTCACATCGCACCAAGTAGAAGGCACCATAAAGCTGGATCCAAATGGAAGGTCAGTCNCATACAGGGTCATCATTACCATCTTTCTAAATTCCATATATATGTGTCAGTATACTGTATTGGTGTTTTTCTTTCTGGCTTACTTCACTCTGTATAATCGGCTCCAGTTTCATCCATCTCATTAGAACTGATTCAAATGAATTTTTTTTGATGGCAGAGTAATACTCCATTGTGTATATGTACCACAGCTTTCTTATCCATTCATCTGCTGATGGACATCTAGGTTGTTTCCATGTCCTGGCTATTATAAACAGTGCTGCGATGAACATTGGGGTACATGTGTCTCTTTCAATTCTGGTTTCCTTGGTGTGTATACCCAGCAGTGGAATTGCTGGGTCATAAGGCAGCTCTATTTGTAATTTTTTAAGGAATCTCCACACTGTTTTCCATAGTGGCTGTACTAGTTTGCATTCCCACCAACAGTGTAAGAGGGTTCCCTTTCTTAAGTCCAAACCCTAAGAACATCAGAGAAATCCTGAATCCCGGGAACATTAATCAATAGGAGCTCATCAAACACCTCCATTCCTACACTGAAACCAAGCATCACCCAAGGGTCAACAAGTCCCAGAGCAAGACATACCACGCAAATTCTCCAGCAACACAGGAACACACCCCTGAGCTTCAATATACAGGCAGCTCAAAACTGCTCCTAAACCATCGACTTCACTTTTATAGTTAGAATATTGTTACTTTGTAGTTCCTTCATTTAGGATTGCCCTTGTCTCAGGACATCAGTTAGAGTAGTTGGGATTTCAAGTTACAGAATACTCCCAATCAAAATGCCTCAAAGAATAAAGAAATTTGCTGATACTTTCCTGTCAGTCCAGAGGTTAAGACTCCACTTTTTCTATGCAGAGAGCATGCATTCAATCTCCGGTCAGGGAGTAAAGATTCCACATGCCATATGGTGAAGTAAAAAAATAAAAAATTCTAATTTTTTTTTTTCTAATTTGTTACTTCATCCCTGAAATCTAGAAATCAGGTTCTATGTTCTGTGAAACCGAAATGGTTGTCAGTAGCATTTTTCATCACATTCTTGCAAACAGTGGAAGAAAAACTCCATTCTTTTAACTTGACTGAACCATTTCAAATCACATGCTGACTGTCTTGGTAGTATCTCAGGTGGCCATCAGATATTTTCTAACCTTACTGGAACAACAGGTGCAAACCCGGAGAGGTCAAAGTAAACTCAGACATATGTCCACTCTAGTAATACTTCCTAAATTAATGTCCTATTCTGACTTTAATTTTGCCAAAAGTGAGTTTATTTTGCCATTCTTTAGTGAAAACCTCCTGGTTTTCCTCTCTTCTGGCTTCTCTGTTAAAGCTTTCTTTGTCTATCTCTTAAATATTAACTTTTTAAAGATTGCGCTTTGAGCCTTTCTTATGTAGCATCTTCTCTCTCTGGATAATCTGATTTACTCTAATTGCATCATTTATCATGTATATGCTAGTAACACCAAATCTTTATCTCACCCTACACAACACCCATGAACTACAAATACACACTGGTGTATGCAAAACAAGTTGGACATCGATGCTCCACAGACACCCCCAAATACCTAGTATTTGAGTACTCACCATGTACCAGGTACTATTCTAAAGCATTTACATATTTTATTTTATTTTTCTAGTAACTGGATGAATATATATATATATAGGCCCATATGACTATGGAGACTGGCAAGTTTAAAATTTGCAGAGTGGGCCAATATTTAGAGACTCAAAGAATAGCTGGAGGTGCAATTCAAATCTAAAGGTGGTCTGCTGCAGAATTTCCTATTGTTCTGGGAAGGCTGGCATTTATTTCATTGAAGCCTTCAACTGGTTGGATGAGGCTGAACAACACTATGGAATACAATCTGCTTTACTCAAAGTCCACCAATTTAAATGTTAATCTCATACAAAATATTGTCACAGAAAAATCCAGAGTAATACTTGATCAAGTACCTGGGCATTGTGGCTCAGTTAAGTTGGCACGTAAAATTAACCATGACAATTAACTAACAACATTCTAAAGATGAAGAAATCAAGGTATAGCGAAGTAGTTTGCCCAAGGTCACACAGCTAATAAACAGTGGAGCCAGGATACAAACCCAGACAGTCTGGTTCCAGAGCCCATTCTGTTAATTACCATATTATTTCAAATATATTATCTCCAACGTTGAACTTATGTTATTGGATCCCCTCAAAACTTGGCCCTCCTTGTGTGCATTATGCCACTGGAAAGAATGATTCTACTCAGTCACCTATCTAGAGGTTACTGTTAACCGTTCTCTCATATATAATAAATTCTTATTGTTTCCACCACCTAAATATATCCCTACTCCAAATTTCTTAAGTTAGTGCCTTAACTTGAGCCTCTATCCTTTCTTTCCATGATGTCTTCTATAAGTGATGGTGCAGATAGAAGTTCTTGATGATCTCCCCAAATGTATGAAAAATCTTGCATACATTATTTCCTCCAGCTTAGAAGATATTCTTACCTCCCTGCCCTTATACATCCACGTGTATATCACATGCAAATGCATTCACACGCGCACACACACATTTCAGTTAGGCCTTAGGTAAGAAATTGTTTTATTCTCTCAGAATCATCCATTGACCTACTAAGACCTGTTGAATTCAGAGCTCTGTATTTCAGTGCATATTACTTGTGGTCAAATTAACTATTTGTATCCTCCACTAGGTAACACTCCTCGAAATTTTTCACATTTGGTCCAGTACCTATTGTCTGAGTATGCCTCTATTCTTCTCACACATTCACTACATATCTCTTGAATTTGTAATATCCAACTCAGGTCTGCCATATGAACATACAGGTCTAGGTAGATCAACATATAACATCATGAAAAATGTAAGGAAAATGTGCATTGCTTCTGAATGTTTCAAATTACACCCATATATTTTTATGACTAGGTAATGTGCAGAGAGGCTTCCCTTGTTTCTCAGCTGGTAAAGAATCTGCTTGCAATGCAGGAGACACTGGTTCAATTTCTGGGTCATGAAGATCCCCTGGAGAAGGGATAGGCTATGCACTCCAGTATTCTTTGGCTTCCCTGGCGGTTCATATGGCAAAGAATCCACCTGCAATGTGGGAGACTTGGGTTCTATCCCTGGGTTGGGAAGATCCCCTGGAGAAGGAAATGGCAACCCACTCCAGTATTCTTGCCTGGAGCATCTCCATGGACAGAAGAGCCTGGCGGGCTATAGTCCATGGGGTTACAAAGAGTTAGGCTTGACTGAGCAACTAAGTACAGCACAGCACAATGTGCAGAGAGTCAATACTTTGCCACATGGAACTCCTGAATCAGACTCAGTGAGGAAGGTATTGAATTTTGCCTAGATTAATGAGCAAAGTATGCTCAAGAAGAACACAATTCAGATTGCCAATATTATCCATGAAAACCTAACTGAGCAGGTTATATGAAAAATGGAAATGGGAGCCCCCAGATGGAAATAGGAGTTTCAGGTCTTCTGATGAGGTTGGAGTAGTAAAAGGAGAAACAGGACTAGTCATGACCAGAGGAAAGGAATGGAAGAAGTGGACAAAGATGGAAGAGTTCCAAGGCTTTCCCTGTAGACAGTTACTGTTTTTATCATTAGAGAATTGAAGTTTAGGCAATAGCGAAGGCAGGATCTCAGGACCTGAAAATGCATATCACTAGTTTATAAGCATAAGGCAGCCTACTGCTCATGTATGGCTGCATCATGATGGCCCTGGCCATCATGGGCTAAACAACATTGGTCCCAACTGACTCATAAAGTTGTGAGCTGAGCCTATCATTGAAAGACAGACTGAATGGTACTGAAATCCTCCATAGAATTTGGTTTTCTTTGATGATTTTTCCCAGAGGTTATTCCTGATCAGAAATATATTCAAAGTTATTTCTCTTTCTGGCATTTTAAAATGGAGTTTGCTTATTATCAAAGCTTATCTTTCAAAAGCTATTTGTAGGTGGATAGTTGAGCTTGAGCACGTTACTCAAGATCTCTATGCCTGGTGTCCATGTTTGTAAAATTAGACAGATAAAAGTACTTACATATCAGAATTATTGTGAAAATCAAGCAGTTAGTTCATGTGAAGTCTTGGAAGGGTAGAATACAATAAGCTCTGTGTGGTATTAGCTATTATTTTCCAGAATTCAATATACTTTCACATGCTTGAATAATACTTTATATATCATTCTAGCACACTACAATAGCACTGATTTACTTGTACATTGTCCCACTGTGTTGGGAGCTCCTTGAGGGCAGGTATTGTGTTCTTTGTTCTCTTGAGTGGATGGTAATGCTGGGTACTTATTACATGTGGAATCCAACATTTATTTCTGCTCTATTGACTATGCCAAAGCCTTTGACTGTGTGGATCCCAATAAACTGTGGAAAATTCTGAAAGAGATGGGCATACCAGACCATCTGACCTGCCTCTTGAGAAATCTGTGTGCAGGTCAGGAAGCAAGAGTTAGAATTGGACAGAGAACAACAGACTGGTTCCAAATAGGGAAAGGAATATGTCAAGACTGTATATTGTCACCCTGCTTATTTAACTTATATGCAGAGTACATCACGAGAAACACTGGACTGGATGAAGCACAAGCTAGAATCAAGATTGCCGGGAGAAATATCAATAACCTCAGATATGCAGATGACACCACCCTTATGGCAGAAAGTGAAGAATAACTAAAGAGCCTCTTGATAAAAGTGAAAGAGGAGAGTGAAAAAGTTGGCTTAAAGCTCAACAGAAAACGAAGATCATGGCATCTGGTCCCATCACTTCATGGCAAATAGTTAGGAAAACAGTGGAAACAGTGGCAGACTTCATTTTTTGGGGGCTCCAAAATCACTGCAGATAGTGACTGCAGCCATGAAATTAAAAGACACTTACTCCTTGGAAGGAAAGTTATGGCCAACCTAGACAGCATATTAAAAAGCAGAAACATTACTTTGCCAACAAATATCCATCTAGTCAAGGCTATGGTATTTCCAGTAGTCGTGTATGGATGTGAGAATCGGACTATAAGAAAGCTGACTGCCAAAGAACTGATGCTTTTGAACTATGGTGTTGGAGAAGACTCTTGAGAGTCCCTTGGACTGCAAGGAGATCCAACCAGTCCATCCTAAATGAGATCAGTCCTGAGTGTTCATTGCAAGGACTGATGTTGAAACTGAAACTCCAATACTTTGGCCACCAGATGAGAAGAACTAACTCACTGGAAAAGACCCTGATGCTGGGAAAGATTGAAGGCAGGAGGAAAAGGAGATGACAGAGAATGAGATGGTTGGTTAGCATCACTGATTCAATGGACATGAGTTTGGGTAAACTCCAGCAGTTGGTGATGGACAGGGAGGCCTGGTGTGCTGCAGGCCATGGGGTCACAAAGAGTCAAACATGACTGAGGGACTGAACTGAACATGAAATGTTCCTTTGTGAATCAATTGTTTCCTGTGAAATATACAATGTCATTTTCTGTGTCTTCCAATGTGTAAAAGGGACACGCTATAGTGCTACAACTTCTTAAAAACCTGAAATAAAAGAAGGAATACAAAAATCCTTCTCAAACACCTGGATCCAAACCAACAAGAGCAAAGGGAAGTGCTTCAAAATGTGATTCTGAAGTTGCTTTTGCTTTATTTAAAGTCTCGGTGTATTACAATAACTAAACTGCTTCATGACCTCACTGAAATCCTGTAAGGCTTAATTAATGTTTGTAAAGCCCTTTAAAATCCTTAGATGAGAGGCACCAGGAAAGTGTAAGGAATCATTATTATTATCTCTGATGCCATCTTAAATGACTGCAAACAGTTTGCTTCATTTGGATTTGCTGATTAAAGCCTAGCTATGACCATGCAGAAACACAAGGAAAATTCACTTTCGTGATGTAGCTCAGCTTGTCATAATTAAAAAGTCATAGACAGATGTAAATAATTTTAATGCTCTATTTTTTAGGGTGGAAATACTTAAAATGATGATTTTTTAAAAGGAATAAAGTTAAAAGCAGGGGAATAGGCCATTGGTTTCAGTTGTACCATTTTATAAAGCTTCTTTCCGTGAACTCTGGAGTCAGACACATCTGGGTTTTTGGAGTCAGGTAGATCTGAGTTGGAAACCTGGCCTTGTAACATGACTTCTTTGAAACTTTGGGAAAGTTAATGTTTTTTCCTTCTCCATAATCTGGAAATTCTGTGGGGAGCATGGGCTCTGTCTAGTCAAAATTTTTACCAAGTGCTTAGCATATGTGTTCAATGTCTGTGTTTAATGTATAAGTATTCTATATATAACTATTCATATGAAACAGTTATAATACATTACCAGCATTTAAAAGATTGATCACCTCCATCTTTTGAATGGCCATCATTTCATCACCCAGAATGACTTATTCTTCAAGCATTTTGGATAACTGGATTTTATCATGTTATTTCCATGAGTAAAATTCTAATTTTGAAGGGCTCTCAATTGTAACAACATACAATGGCTTTACCTAAGATGTTCTGTTTATCTACTGTCTAGTTCTGTTTATTTATTATCTATTGTTATTTATATCTATTAAAAGCACCTTAAAATTCAGTGGTGTAACACCTCCATTTTTATAATGCTTATAATTCAAACAGGGCATGCCTTATCTTTGCTCCCTGATGATTGGGAGTCAACACGACTGGCTCAAGTAGTTACATTTTGTTGGGACAGCTTAATGAGGGCTATATTTAAGGACCTATTTTATCAGTTGCATTCTTCAATTCTTCTCCACATTGTATCTCCTGGGACAACAACATCTGAGATGGCTTTATAATTCAAAAATCAGTTGCTAGGCTGGGATGGCTGAAATAGCTGGGTCTGCCCGGTCATCCCATTCATTTCATGCATGCAACTATCTTGAGTTTCTCTAAAGAATGGTATTTTCAGGATTCCTTACTTGGAATCTGAGCTTTCCAAGAGGCATAGACAGAAACTACACAGGTTATTATGACCTCACCTAAGAAAGCCAGACTATCACCTTCAGCACATTCTATCATTCAAGCAAGTCACTAAAGGAACCCAAATTCACAGGGAAAAATTAGTAGACGCCACCTCTCAATGACAGGAATTGCAAAGGATATATATTCATCTTTTTTCTCCCTCATAAAAGAAAAACAATCTCTGCCTTTATCCTTAGAAATCTGAAACCACCATAAAGAATTCTGTCCTCTTAGCTTTTCTTTCCAGTGGGTACAAAAAAGATCTTCATGACCTGGATAATCACGATGATGTGATCACTCACCTAGAGCCAGACATCCTGGAATGTGAAGTCAAGTGGGCCTTAGAAAGCATCACTATGAACAAAGCTAGTAGAGGTGATGGAATTCCAGTAGAGCTATTTCAAATCCTGAAAGATGATGCTGTGAAAGTGCAGCACTCAATATGCCAGCAAATTTGGAAAACCCGGCAGTGGCCACAGGACTGGAAAAGGTCAGTTTTCATTCCAATCCCAAAGAAAGGCAATGCCAAAGAATGCTCAAACTACCGCACAATTGCACTCATCTCACACGCTAGTAAAGTAATGCTCAAAATTCTCCAAGCCAGGCTTCAGCAATACGTGAACCATGAACTTCCAGAAATTCAAGCTGGTTTTAGAAAAGGGAGAGGAACCAGAGATCAAATTGCCAACATCCGCTGGATCATGGAAAAAGCAAGAGAGTTCCAGAAAAACATCTATTTCTGCTTTACTGACTATGCCAAAGCCTTTGACTGTGTGGATCACAATAAACTGTGGAAAATTCTGATTATGCAGAGTACATCATGAGAAACGCTGGACTGGAAGAAACACAAGCTGGAATCAAGATTGCCGGGAGAAATATCAATAACCTCACATATGCAGATGACACCACCTTTATGGCAGAAAGTGAAGAAGAACTAAAAAGCCTCTTGATGAAAGTGAAAGAGGAGAGTGAAAAAGTTGGCTTAAAGCTCAACATTCAGAAAACGAAGATCATGGCATCCGGTCCCATCACTTCATGGGAAATAGATGGGGAAACAGTGGAAACAGTGTCAGACTTTATTTTTGGGGGCTCCAAAATCACTGCAGATGGTGACTGAAGCCATGAAATTAAAAGACGCTTACTCCTTGGAAGAAAAGTTATGACCAACCTAGATAGCATATTCAAAAGCAGAGACATTACTTTGCCGACTAAGGTCCGTCTAGTCAAGGCTATGGTTTTTCCAGTAGTCATGTATGGATGTGAGAGTTGGACTGTGAAGAAAGCTGAGCACCAAAGAATTGATGCTTTTGAACTGTGGTGTTGGGGAAGACTCTTGAGAGTCCCTTGGACTGCAAGGAGATCCAACCAGTCCATTCTAAAGGAGATCAACCCTGGGATTTCTTTGGAAGGAATGATGCTGAAACTCCAGTACTTTGGCCACCTCATGCGAAGAGTTGACTCATTGGAAAAGACTCTGATGCTGGGAGGGATTGGGGGCAGGAGAAGAAGGGCATGACAGAGGATGAGATGGCTGGATGGCATCACCGACTGGCTGGACGTGAGTCTGAGTGAACTGTGGGAGTTGGTGATGGACAGGGAAGCCTGGTGTGCTGCGATTCATGGGGTCGCAAAGAGTCGGACACAACTGAGCAGCTGAACTGAACTGAACTGAACATGTTGGAGGCTTGAGGGCTTGTTGAAATTCAGGTTTTTTTTTTTTTTAACTTATTTCAGATCATAATTAAAGGTAGACTTACCACTTGGAAAGTTTCTGTCAAATCAGAGCCCATGGAGTTCTATCACAGCACAAATTTACCAGACAATTTTACTGTTTGAATTTAAATTTGAACTTAGTTTATAATTACATAGTTTCAGAATCTATAATGGCTACATTTTTGAAAAATGGGATTCCTGAATCATGCCTTGTAGAAGTCCCTGCAGTTCAACTAGTTTGACCTCATTGTCTTCAAAAGAAAACAAAGTTCAAAGCAGTTTACTAAGTACCGAGTCTAGATTGGTGACATGTTTTCCATACTAGGGTTTGTCAAGCCCCCAGAGCCACTGACCTGTTAAGAACCAAGCTGCATAGTGGGAGGCAAGTGGTGGGCAAAACTGAAATCATCCAGGTGCGTGGAAAAATTGTCTTTTACAGAACTGACCCCTGGTGTCAAAAAGGTGGGGGGCTGCTGCTCTATACCACACTGCCTTACTAGACTCAAATGTTTGTGTTTAAACATTGTTCATGAGAACGTTTATCTTTCTAGAAATAATCCCAGAATATATAACTTTTGAAAAACATACCCAGAAGCAAAAATGAAGGGGAGATCCATGCTATGAAAACCATACCCAATACCACTTTAAACCCATATAGACTTTAGGGGCCATGGTAGCAGCTATACTTTAATTTTTTGCTAAATAGCTCAATCAGATATATTTTCTCTTCCCTCATTTGTTGCTAGAAAGAATTAGAGCATTAAAGGTTTTCTGTTCACATAATGATCAAATAATTGAGTTCATTTTAATAATTTAAAAACTTTATAATTATAAAAGGGGCTTCCCTGGTGGCTCAGAAGGTAAAGAATCTGCCTGCAATGAAGACCTGGATTCAATCCCTGAGCTGGGAAGATCCCCTGAAGAAGGGAATGGCTGCCCACTCCAGTATTACTGCCTGAAGAATCTCATGGGCAGAAGAGCCTGGTAGGCTACAGTCCATGAGGTCACAAAGAGTCGAACATGACTGAGCGACTAAGCAAGCACACATATATTAATAAAAAAACACAAATGGTTGAATGGTTTTACTTGTTACTTCAATTTTTAGTCACTGAGTCATGTCTGACTCTGCAACCCCGTGGATTATAGCCCACCAGGCTTCTCTGTCCATGGAATTCTCTAGGCAAGAATACTGGAGTGGGTTGCCATTTCCTTCTCCAACTTGTTACTTCCACGAGAAGTTATCACATTGTTTATCTTTCCATTTGTGATGGGTGCAGCACAATGGAGAGACACAAACGCCTTGATTAGTTAAACCTATGACCAAGACTTCAACCCTGAAGTTAAACTTTGACCTCCAGATTGAAAGAATTGAGACTTGGTCTCTGGATACCTATCAGTGTCAGTCTTAACAAATCTAGGAATTCAAGGCAGCTAACACACTAACTCTTCTAATTAGGCTCAGAAAGCCTAGTGACTAAAGTTTTTATGAACAATGACATTTGTAGCTATGTAGGATTTCTTTATGCTTCTATTATCTCATCTTCTCCACAACTCAGTAACAAGAATAAAAGAGATATTATTTTTCTCTGAGATAGATGAAGAAACAAGATGAGAACAATTAAAAGATATATTCAAAGTTACACAGTTAATAACTGGTGGAACCAAATTGATAACCCATCTATCCTAACCTTTTGAAGTGGATCAGGCAGCTACCCATTCAGTTCAGTTCAGTTCAGTCGCTCAGTCGTGTCCAACTCTTTGTGATCCCATGAATCACAGCACGCCAGGCCTCGCTGTCCATCACCAACTCCCGGAGTTCACTCAGACTCACGTCCAGCCAGTCGGTGATGTCATCCAGCCATCTCATCCTCTGTCATCCCCTTCTTCTCCTGCCCCCAAACCCTCCCAGTCAAAGTCTTTTCCAATGAGTCAAATCTTTGCATGAGGTGGCCAGAATACTGGAGTTTCAGCTTTAGCATCATTCCTTCCAAAGGGGACAGTTAAAGAACAATCTGAGTTCCTTCTTAGGATCTTAAGATCTGAATCTGTTAATGGAATTGTAGGATTGTCAGAGGGAAAATTACTTGTGTCAGACACTGTAGAGCCTCTATAGCATCAAAAAATCTTAAGGTAGCATTTTTCAAACAAGACTTCAATAATTCTAAGATTTTTTTTAAGTCTTGTATTAAACTTGGATGATATAAACATGATATATTATAAGAACATGCCAATTTATAATTGTGTAATATAAGTTTTTAGTACCAATATTAGTTTTTATGTAATTCTTGTAGTTATTGTGTGCTGATGAGAAAGAAAAGAAATGGAGAAATTTCTTTGATACATAAATATTGCTTTAATGTAATGTGTAAGCCAAATTACATTAAGGTGCATTGCATGAAAAAAAGTACACAGTGTTGTGAAGGGTGGAAAACAATGGAGGAATTTTTATTCATGCTACTTTTAAAAATAAGCCAAAACTGCCATAGCTCATCAATGCCATATTCTCATTACAAGAATTTAGTTTCAGCAAAATAGCATCATGATGCATGATTTTCTTTGTTTGCATTTCATTTATAAACTTATTTTTGCTTTATATTATATAGGAGGTTTAAACACAAATAGTTAAGAAAAAAGCATAATAAAAATAACAGTATAATGATAGAGTCCTAAGAGATTATTTTCTTTAAAATAACTCACGCTTTATTCAGGAGGGAAAAAGACTGTGTTAATAAACTAAGGATCAGGGTGTAACAAGCTTACTTGGGAATAAAAGCTTCACTGTCAGAATAAAATGATTTATCTCTTAGTCTAGCATGTGATTACATACACATATACCACACACACAACCTCATACACACAATCCAGATATATACCACAAAAAAACATAAGACGCACTTATACCTATATGTACAGTGATACACGTGCAACACACAAATACATATGTACCTGCATGTATCACAAATAACCCCATGCACAAAGGAAACACGCATACATATACACACACTTCTTCCCTAAATTTGTATCAGCATTCTATAAAGAGAAAATTAACACAAACTGAGAAAGCTGGAGTTTAGCACAGCATTTTTAAGAAGGAGGCCTCAGAATTAGACTGCCAAGCTGCCAACACCAGTTCTGCCCCTTCCTTCGACATTCCTATTTAATGCTCACTCCCTTACTGTCTCTGTCATTAAATTGAAAACCATAGTGAGTACCTAACTTGCAGAATTGTTCAGAGAATTATATGCACTATTGCGTGTTGAGAAATATAACACTGTGTTAGCACACAGGAAGAAGTCAATAAATGATGACTTTTTAAAAAAATACACACACGCACACACAAATATAGAGGTCTGTGTAGGAATCCTATGAGAGTTGTGACACTAAAGAGAGTTTTTCCCTTTACAGTCAGAGAAAGTGAAAAACCTGGGGGTCATCCCTAACATCTTGCAATTCTTCATTGCCCTCATTCAATCTATCACCAGCCTTGTTGACTTTTTTCCCTCTGAAACTCTAACAGATTGATGCTTCTCTCTTTACCTCATGTGGGCTAAAGCCAGGGGCTTATAACTGCTTTCCCTACCTTTATTCTTTTTTCCTCACTGAGGCTATACAGCCCTTTTTCAAAAAGCACACATGACCGTGTACTTCCCATAATACTTTGAGTCCCTATTGCTTTTAGGGTAAAGTTTTGTACAATCTACCCCTTCTCTACCTCTTCATCTTTCCAGCTGGGTCAAGACATTGTTCTATATTGTGTGACACTCCCCTGTTGAAAACCGATGGTCTATTTTCATCACATAGTAGAACCTCTCTAAATGTTGATTGGCTGGATGAAAAGAACACAACACTGCTTTGACACTTCAGCAGAGGGATGTGAAAGATGGTGCCCCACAGGAAAGACAATGATGCCTGACATGGTAGGATAGTACCCCATGGTACATTTCAGTGTCTGGTGAAAATCAGTGGTACTACGATGGTATGCCACTGATGGTTCATCATCAGTGTATGTTAGGAGTAAATGTAACCAACAAAAATTTCAGCAATGCCCAATGAACTAATGGTTTTCAATAAGAGAAAACAGATTAAGAGAATAGATTTTTATTTGCTTGTTTGTTTATTTGTTTGAAATCTGTGGTTTCTGAAAATACTTACCTGTGAACACAAAGGTGATTCCTCCTAGCTTTTCTTAGTTATATGTTAGTGGAATCATTATAGCAGAATGGAAGGGCTATAAGATCCTGCAGTGTGGTTGCTATATAGCTGTATCTCACATTTTATCAAATGAAATGAAAGATGTGTGCTGGTCCGGTTCCCTGGCTTGCACACTAACAACAACAACAACAAAAAAACTAAACTCACATATCACAATTTTGCAAATTATTGAGGTCACAGATCCATACCCAGAATCAGCACAGTTTCACATGTCACTTAGTTCATTCAATTCTTAGATCACAGAATTGAATGAGGATAAAATGTCATAGGCTCATCAACTTTACTTTCCCTTAAAGTCAAGGAGACATACTCACAAAGACAAGGTGGTCTAAGGAGGTTTAGAATTACTTACTGTTAAGTTTGACAGGCTGCTCACAAGTTTCCTAACATGCCCTTTCTTTGATAGGAAAAGCATCGATGGTTTTTACCTAAATATGTTCAACTAAATAAGATATGTATTCAATTTGCCAAATATTAGTCCATTTCCTCACTATATTCCACTACAGACATCATTTTATAGTGTATCATAAATTGAATTTCTGTTAAGCATGTATCCTTTTATCTATTGTCTTATTTTTTCTAACATCTTAAACTCTTATTTCTGGTATATAGCCAATCCAAAGTAGTTCCGATACTCCATTTTTGTGTATTAACCTCATTTTCTCTCTAGCTTAACCTCATCCCGTAAAGTAGTTAACCATCTGATAACTAACAGCTGAATGCACTGGTAAACTCTGATATTTCAGTAATTCCTCTGTGAACTTTCTTGTAAAGTGAACAATCTCCTTGCAATAAAAATGATCCTCCCCCGTTATTGTTTTGTAGATTTTCAGAAACAGGGAAATTTTCTTTTTTCAAATAGGGGAAAAATAATGGATTTTCTTTAACTGACTATATGCATCCTTATTCATGAAAGTGATTGTGAACACTATATATAGACTTCTGATTTGGTCAGAATCGATATGTTTCCCTTTGATACTAAAATAGTAAGATAACTGTTTTCTTCTTGTTGTCACTTCATAATTCTACAGAATTTGGGAATCACCATCCATATTACTACAGAGAAAAAAATGGGTGACATTTATTTAGATACTGTTCATCAGATTCTTTTGAAAGTAGGGGACATTTGATGATTTCCTAAGAATTATTGTGTTGTATGATCTAGTAATTTTTTTCACATAATATTAAAATATTCTTCAAGTAGTACCAATAATTAATACAGCCTTTCATTTATTCAATTATTCAACAAATATTTACTGTGCAATTACCATGGACTAGGTAACAGCTTTATTGATTGTTATGACTGACAAATAATAAACTGCTGCTGCTGCTAAGTCACTTCAGTCGTGTCCGACTGTGGGACCCCATAGAGGGCAGCCCACCAGGCTCCCCCATGCCTGGGATTATCCAGGCAAGAACACTGGAGTGGGTTGCTATTTCCTTCTCCAATGCATGAAAGTGAAAAGTGAAAGGGAAGTCACTCAGTCGTGTCCGACTCTTCACGACCCCGTGGACTGCAGCCTACCAGGCTCCTCCATCCATGGGATTTTCCAGGCAAGAGTACTGGAGTGGGGTGCCATTGCCTTCTCCGATAATACATTTATTTTAAAAGTGTACAATTTGATAAAACCTGACACACACGTATCCCTGTGAAGCCAGCATCACAAAAAACAATGAGCACATCCATCACCCCCAAAAGTTTCATTTTAAGCATGCCATCATTCCATCCCAATTCCCATCACCAGAAACCCACTGATCTGTTAATAGAGATTAGCTACATAGTCTACAGTTTTATATGAATGGAGTTATAAAGTATTTAGCGATTTTTTTATTTCTTTTTTCTTTCCCTCAGCACAAATTTTTCATATAGATTCATCCACACTTTTGAGTGTATCAATAGCTCAGTCATTTGTACTGTTGAATAATAGTCCATTGTGTGGATTTACCACAGTTTATTTATTCATTCACCTCTGCTGGAAACTTGGGTTAATTCTAGATTTTAACTTTAATAAATAGTGATGCTATGAACATTTAAGTGTTTGAATGAACTTATACTTTCAATTTTCTTAGGTAAATGCTTAGCAGTAGAATGACCATATAATAAATGTATATTTAAATTTTTCAAAATTGCCCTTTTTTTTCCAAACTGGTTTTAACATTTTACATTCCCAAGATCAGTATATGAAATTTCACTTGCTTTTCATCCTCACAATGTTTTGTATGGTGAGTCTTAAATTTTAGTCATTTTAATAAAGGTGCAATTGTATCTCATTATGGTTTTTATTTGAAGGGACTGAAAGACTGACATTGAGCATCTCTTCATGTGCTTTTTTGCCATTCTTATTTTCTTCCTTGGTGTAGTATTTATTCAAATATTTCCCCATTTGTTACTGGGTTGTTTGTTCTCTTATTTTTTAGTTTGAAGAGTTATTTATATAGTCTTAACACAGTCTTTTACTGGTATATAATTGGCAAAAATTCTACTAATCTGTAGTTTTCATTTTCATTCTCTGAATGATATCCTTCAAGGAACAGAAGTTTGTATTATTAATAAAGTCAAACACATTAATATCAATTTTCCTTATATTGCTATATAATATTAACAGCAATTTTCCTGTTGTTGCTATTGTATATAAGAAGTCTCTGCCTATGCATAAATCACAAATATTTCCTCTTATTTTTTTTCTTAGAACTTTTCAAGTTTCAGGTTTTCTGTTTAGGTCCATGACCCATTTTTCTCTTCTGTACATGGTGCAATGTATGGACCAAAGTTTTCTCATTGGAGGCACATAAATATCCATAGTCCAGAAGAACTTGTTGAAAAAAACTATATGTTTTCCACTAAAATGCCTTTGTATCTTTTTTTTAAAAAATAAGTTGTCCATATAATGCGGACCTATTTCTGATCTATTTTGTCCCACTGATTTATTTATCTTTATATAAATACTAAACTGCCTCAGTTACTATAACTTCATAAGGTCTTGGCGCCTTTCCTTTCAAAGTTGTTTTGACTATTTTGAGTCCTTCACGCGGTCAGAACTTTAGAATTAATGTCTCAATTTCTATAAGATAGAATGTTGGGATTTTGATTAAAGTTATATTAAATCTATCATTCAATTTAGAAAAAATTTGTATTTTGTCAATATTGAGTCTTCAGAACTATGAACATAGCATATCTCCTTCTAATTAGGACAACTTTATCTCGGCAGTGTTGTATAATTCCCATGTACAGTTATTACACATAATTTTGCAGATTTTTTTCCTGTTTAATGTGTCTTCATACTATTCAAAATATATACTTTTATAACTTTATTTTATAATTACAATTTATTTTATAATTTTCATAAAAATACAAATACAATTGAATGTTGTCTTTGATTACATATACTGTAACATGTTAAACTAACTTATTTGTTCCAATAACCTTTTTGTAGATTTAGTATTTTCTACACAGATCATCATGTCAACTAAGAGTAAAGCTTCCTTTCCAATCTAAACGTTTCTATTTATTTATTTTCATTTTGCTTTATTACACTCATTCAGACACACATCAATATTGAGTAGAAAGTATAGCTTCCATTATTCTCATCTTAGTGGTTAAACCCCTAATTTTTCAATGTTGGTTGTGATGTTAACTAGAGATTTTTCTTAGATACCCATATTCAGATTTGAAAGTTGTCTTTCTGGCTGAGAGTTTTGTAGCTGTTTGCTGTTGTTGTTTAAATAAATAAGGATGTTCAGTTCAGTTCAGTTCAGTCGCTCAGTCGTGTCCGAGTCTTTGAGACCCCAAGAATTGCAGCAAGCCAGGCTGATGTTGGGACCTGTTAAATAATTTTTTTCATGTGTTGAGATGATTGTATGATTTTTCATTTTTGCTTAGTTGAAATTTAGATTGATTTTCAAGTGATAAACCAGTATTTCCATTTCTTAGATAAATCTCATTTTGTATATATTTTCCTTTGATATTTTGCTGGGTTCTATTTTCTTAAAGTTTTTAAAGAATTTTTGCACTAATATTTATTGAAAATATTTGTATACAGTTTTATTTTCCTATGATTTTCTTGCATGGTTTTTGAACTAGGGTATTACTGGCCAAATAGAATGAGTTGGGAAATATTCCCTCATCTTCAATTTTTAATAGATTCAGTGTAGAATTGCTGGGGTGTGTGTGTGTGTGTGTGTGTGTGTGTGTGTGTGTGTGTGTGTGTGTGTGTGTTTAATGCTTAGAAGAATTCAGTAATGACAACATCTGGGTCAATAATTCTTTTTATGACTACAGATTTATAATTGAAATAGATACAGTTCTATTCAGGCTTCCCAGGGACACTAGTGGTAAAGTACCCACCTTCCAATGCAGGAGACACAAGAGCTGTGGGTTCAACCCCTGGGTGTGGAATATTCACTGGAGGAGGGCATCGCAAACCACTCCAGTATTCTATTCTGGAGAATCCCATAGATGGAGGAGGCTGGAAGGTCCATAGCATCCCAAAGAGTCGGACATGACTGAAGCAATAATTCTATTCAGGTTATCTATTTCTTTTTGACTGAGATTGGTAGTCTGCGTCTCATAAATAATGTGTCTGTTTTACCTAAGTGAGTAAATCTATTGGTATAAAATTGTTTGAATCATTCATTATAATTTTAATATCTGTTGAATCTGTAGTACTATCATCTTTCTTATTTATAACATAATAAATTTGAGTCTTCTCTCTTTTTTCTTTTTCAGTCTATCTAGATGTTTATCAATTTTATTCATCTTCTCAAACAACCAGCGTTTAGGTTTATGATTTTGTTTTTACATATACTGTACTTTTCAGACCAATTACTTCTTAGAAGTTAATAACTTTTGATAAGATGTAAACCATATGAATAGTATCTTATATTTTCACCCTATTGGCTACCCTTTCTGGTCCTCTTTATTTCCTAATGTCAATACATATTTTGATCTAGTCTCCGTTTTATCTGCTTGAAGTATTTCCTTTAACATTTTTATTATCAGGGTGTTCTATTATACTAACGATTGTATGAATGAAAATCTCTTTTTCTATACTCACTTTTTAAAATACAGAATTTTTGCTTTACAGTTTTTATTACAATTGGTATTTTAAATTGTATCATTTCTGAAAAAATATCTTCCATTATCTTTATTTGTGTTCTCCTGTACATACTTTTTAAAAATAATATTTTTTTCAATTTACTAAAACATGGTGATATAGAACAAAACTTTCCATGTACTGTGTGCACCTGGTTTCCTTTATCATTTATATCTTATCATTACTATGGTACATTTATTACATTTATTGAACTGAAATAGATGTATTATTATGATTAAAGTCAACATTTTATTCAAAATTCATTAAGTTTTGCTTAACATCTTTTTGTTGTTGTTGTTGTTTGAGGATCCCTTCCAGGAGATTTATTATTGCTTTTCTTTTGGATTATCTTGGTTCTGATAATTCAATGCATTTTTCCTATTCTTGCTGATTTTAAATTTTTTCTTTACCATTCAGTTCAGTTCAGTTTAGTC
>SJXO01004820.1:133222-145348 GCA_006408615.1 Connochaetes taurinus | reverse complement strand
AAAGTCTGGCTTGGAGAATTTTGAGCATTACTTTACTAGCGTGTGAGATGAGTGCAATTGTGGAGTAGTTTGAGCATTCTTTGGCATTGCCTTTCTTTGGGATTGGAATGAAAACTAAACTTTTCCATTCCTGTGGCCACTGCTGACTTTTCCAAATTTGCTCACATATTGAGTGCAGCACTTTCATAGCATCATCTTTCAGGATTTGAAATAGCTCAGCTGGAATGCCATCACCTCCACTAGCTTTGTTCATAGTATTGCTTTCTAAGGCTCACTTGACTTCACATTCCAGGATGTCTGGCTCTAGGTGAGTGATCACACCATCATGATTATCTTGGTCGTGAAGATCTTTTTTGTACAGTTCTGTGTATTCTTGCCACCTCTTCTTAATATCTTCTGCTTCTGTTAGGGCTGTACCATTTCTGTCCTTTATCAAGCCCATCTTTGCATGAAATGTTCCCTTGGTATCTCTAATTTTCTTGGAGAGATCTCTAGTCTTTCCCATTCTGTTGTTTTCCTCTATTTCTTTGCATTGATCGCTGAGGAAGCCTTTCTTATCTCTTCTTGCTATTCTTTGGAACTCTGCATTCCACCTTTATAGGTCAAGGCTAAAAGTATTAAGCCTTGACCAACCTACTTCTTGAGAGTGATAGCTTATGGTGAACTATTTCAGATTTGTGATCTCTGAAGAAGGTTTAGCTTCAGGACCAGGGACCAGGCTTGATCACTCAAGAGCTTTTGTATAGCAAAGTTTTATTAAAGTATAAAAAGGGACAGAGAGAGCTTCTGACATAGACATCAGAAGGGGGACGGAGAGTGCCCCCTTTGCTAGTCTTATATACTTTTACTATATACTTTTCAATATACTTTATACTTTTCAATTGGTTATTAACAATAAATCAAAAGAATGTCTCAAGGCTGTAAAGGTCTTAACAGACCCACTCCCACAATAAACATTTTAAGATAACAGGATTAGAACTAATAATAGAAAGATCTTACCAGACCCACTCCCATAATATACATTTTTAAGGTGACAGGATTAGTCAGAAGGTTCTCAAGAAGGAGAAACATGTCCTCAAGCAGGATACATTATTGTTATATAATCATTGGTACAGAGTTTAAAGAAAAGCATATCCTTGAGCAAGATAAGTTGTTTTGTTGTGCAGTCATCAGCTCTGGGCTTAAAGAAAAAAAGAAAAATTGTCCTTTTCTCTTCCTTGAGAACTCCAGATTACAATCTCCTCCCCAAGAGCCCAGGATCCCTTTCTTCTTCTCAGGGACCCTGGACTTCTTATCAACTTGCCTAGGAATTGACTGTCTCAAGAGTGAAGCACTCTGAAAGAAAGTAAACTGTTTCTAGATTTGGAAATCTGTGCAGTATAGAGGGTCTCCAGTCTTTTCCTGAAGGTGGAAGGGAGTAGATTTCTTTTCGGAACTGGATTGTGTGGATAAAGTTGCTGAAAGCATGACAGACCAGGATTAGATCATCTCAAGCCAGGGGTTTATTTTCCATTAAATTCTGGGACACAGTGTCTGGACTGCTTGATAACCTTGATCCTGTCCATCGGGGACCACAGACACCCTCTGTGTAAAACAAGAACCTTGAATGTCTCAGTTAATAGAGGGTTTGAAGCGTTCACATGTAAAATTTTTTGCAGGCTTTGAGTTGTGTCTGGACAGGTTGTCAGCGAGGTGCTACCAGCATTATTTTAGGAGCCACTATGTTGTTTGGTGCCATTCTGGAAAGCATCCTAATGGAAAAAGCTCAAAGTCAAGCATTACCCACCCAATGTACTCTAATGTAAATTGCAGAGAAATGAATGTCAGAAAATGTAAGGTAACGTAAGGTAACAACCTCAGTCCTATCACAATAACTCTCAACTCCTGTTTTCTCATCTCTAAAATAGGAACAATTATGTGTTCTACCTTCTTGGTTTTTGTGGGAATCAGCTGTCATACTAAATGTGCAGTGCTCTGGAAAGTACAGTGCTTTACAGGGATGGGTTTGTGAATGTCAATCTGGCTGAATATTTACTATGCATTGGAAAGGGTGAGCTTTTTGACTTTGTCTGTGGGTTCAAATGCTAATCCATTCCTGAAACACTCTCACAGACGCCCCCCCGCCAAAGTAGTTTGCCAGTTCTCTGAGCAATTTGGCTCAGTTAAGTTGACGATGAAATTCACTATCACATCCAGGTAATACCATCAGTGTCCTTTACTTCTTAATGTCTTTTGTTCTTTTTATGCATAAAGGGGCAGATTGCCACACTCATTGTGAGTGCATCAGGTTGACTTTGGAGTCACCAAGGATTAGAATTGACTTTGTTTCTAGGAATGATGGAAAATGGAATAACAGAAATAAAATTTTATTTTGTTTTGTTTGTTCTAAGCATCTCAGCTCGATACTAGCACTGGCTGTTACAGGGATGAACTGGGAAATGACAAAGAGCATAAATTCATAATTCTGCCACTGACTATAAAGGCTTAATGTGTCACATTAGTAAGTGATCCAACATAGGCTACAAAAATGGTATTTTGGATAATTATTCTGATGTTTTTCCTGGGAAGTTATTATGAATGTTTAGGTGTTTAACATTGATTTTTTTCCCCCTCTTTTTTATTTTTATTTTTTCATTGGAATATAATTGCTTTACAATGTTGTGTTATTGTAGTTTCTGCTACACAACAAAATTAACATTGATTTTTGATAGTGATTTCTTTAAAAGTGCAAGGAAGGAATGGCTAAATCGATTCTGGTACATTCAGACAATGGAAGATGACTCAAGCAACAAAAAGGGACAAGTTACCAACATACACAGCAACATACATGAATGGCAGAAACATTTATAACAAGTGAAAGAAGCCTTACACAAAAGTGTATATATGATATGATATTTTAAATTAATTAAATACAAATATTTTTATTAGAGTACAGTTGATTTAAAATGTTGTATTAATATGATTAATATGATTGATATGATTAATATTTGCCTGGAACAGGCAAAACTAATGTTTGGTTAAAAAAAAAGATCAAGAATGGGGTTGCCTTGAGGTAGGGTTGGGCTGGAGGTGGACTAGGAAGAGTCTGAGGAATTGTTTGGTAGAATTGGTAATATTCTATATCTTGATAGAGGATTGGGTTACAGGGATCTCTGCACTTCTCAAAACTCACTGAATACATTTGGGATTTTATTGTATGTAAATTCTACCCCCAAATACATAATAATGTTATACATGCTGAAGTATTTAGGGCTGAAGTCTACTGATACCTTTAATTTACTTTGAATTGTAATATTGGTAACAGCAAAAGTGAATTGATAGGTAAATACACATTAAGGCAAATACAGTAAAAAAAAAAAATTACTTGTGGAGTCTATCTAGTCATTTTTCAAATGGACATTGTCCAGTTCTTTCAAATTTCCTGTGGATTTGAAAATTTTATAATTGAGAATATAATTTCAGAAAATTAGAAAAAAAAATTGGCTGCACTTTATGGCTTATAGTTTCTCAGTTCCCTGACCAAGGATTGAACCCAGGCCACAGCATTGAAGGCACTGAATCCTAACCAGTAGCCCACCAGGGAATTCCCAGAAAAAAACTGTTTAAAATCCCACAAAGGGTACTCTTGCTTAGTGCTTTTGAGTGTGTGTGATGCAAGGAGATCCAACCAGTCCATTCTAAAGGAGATCAGCCCTGGGATTTCTTTGGAAGGAATGATGCTCAAGCTGCAACTCCAGTACTTTGGCCACCTCATGTGAAGAGTTGACTCATTGGAAAAGACTCTGATGCTGGGAGGGATTGGGGGCAGGAGGAGAAGGGGACGACCGAGGATGAGATGGCTGGATGGCATCACGGACTCGATGGACGTGAGTCTGAGTGAACTCCGGGAGTTGGTGATGGACAGGGAGGCCTGGCATGCTGCAATTCATGGGGTTGCAGAGAGTCAGACACGACTGAGCGACTGAACTGAACTGAACTGCTACAATATTCTTCCAAGCACCAGATATCCTTAGAGAAATTAAATTACTTGTAGACAGTACTTGAGAATCTATTCTAATGCCTTTCTCAGCGTGTTTTATAAGAGATATTTAAAATTATAAACACATAAGGATTTCTGAGTTTGCAGTATGTCACATGAATTGTTATGAAATTAAATTTATCATTAAAAATACTTACTATCATGTTTTTGATGACACATCATTTCATTTTCAATGTTTTCTTTTGTTGTTCTCCATGATCTCGCTTTTAGAAATGGTAGGTTCTGAAATACAGAGAGGGATACTATTTTAATAAGGTAAGCTGACTTATAAGAATTCACTTGAAAATCTTGATTTTTACAGTTCAAATAATATCATAGCACTGACTTTTCATACCCTGAAAGTTATTGGAATCCAAGATGACTGGAATGTGATTCAAAATGAACAGGACTTCCCTGGTGGTCCAGTGGTTAAGAATTCACTTTGCAATTCAGGGGACACAGGTTCGATCCCATCCCCGGTCAAGGAACTTAAATCCCACCTGCCACAACTAAAGATACCGTGTGCTGCAGTTAAGACCTGACACACTCAAATAAATGAATAAATTTTTTTTAAATGACCATGATAGACCAGAGTGTTATATTTTTTTCAAAAGAACCAAGTTCAGTAGGAACATATATAAAAGTATACCCTTCAGGACCAAAAACCAATTAAAAAATGTGGAGTGTAGAAGAACCAGTTGGGAATCTAGGATATCAATACCCACTGAGTATTCACTGTTCCTTGTGCTATGATAGGACCCAACTACAATATATATTTTTAAGTAAACAGAGAAATATGTAAAGGTTTAAAGATGAACAAGATGACTTTAGTGAAAACTGGTCTTATGGAAAAAATCTGAACGAAGAGGAAATTCTCTAAATGCATTTGCATGAAGTGTTTTTATGGAAAGATTCTATGAGAAACTAACCAGAGAAGTGGGTTTAAGAGAAGAGAGTTCAGTTGTGCAAATGACAGAGTCTCTTGACTTCAAGGTTGTGAAATTATGATCAAGAGATTATATGGAATCTACATCTCTGGAGAATTACACTTGCAAAATGTAAATTCTGAGTGGTTCTAGATTCACCTGCCAGAAGTTGGGGTAAACTCGGATGATCCCTAGAAGGACCTTTCTGGGTCTGCATTCTGGCAGTAAGGTGTCACTCCACTGGAACAGTTAACAGACATTGCTTGGCTCTAAATTACTCTAAACTTTCTCTAAAGAATGGCAGCTTTAAATTCATCTTACTTAAAAATTCACTCTATTAATGTGCATCAGTGCAGTTATTATGATTAGCTGTACTGTATTGTATACTTGCAATTTTCTAAAAAGGTAAATCTCAAGTATTCTTACCATTAAAAAAAAGAAAGATAACTATGTGGAGTGATGGGATATGTTGATTAGTTTGATTATGGTGATGACTGTACAATATGTGTGAGTATCAAAACATGAACATAAACAATTTGCATTTGTGAAATTTTTCTTTCTTCTTTTTTTTTTTTTTTTGTCCACACTGTATGGCTTGTAGGATCTTAGTTCCCTGACCAAGAGATTGAACCCAGACCCTCTGCCATAATGTGCTAACCACTGGACCACCAGGAATTCCCTGTATTTGTGAATTATACTTCAATGAAACTTGAAAAAAATCACTGTTGAATGGTGCTTCTTTTTGTTGAAATTGTCTTGTAATAAATGATTATGTATTGCTTTGGTGATGGTGCATGATACTGGTCTTAATTTGATTTCTATACTTTTTAATAAAATAATTAGAAAGTATTCTATCATTTTCTTTTTGTTGTTACAACATTATCATGAGAAAGAAGTCTTTATATTCATTTTATATATTTATTTACTTACTTAATTATTTTTGGCAGCACTGGGTCTTTGTTGCTGTGCAAGGACTTTCTCTAGTTGAGGCAAGCGGGAGTCACTCTCTAGTTGCGTTGCACAGACTTCTCATGTGGTGGTTTCTTTTGTTGCAGAGCACGGGCTCTAGGGCACGTGGGCTCAGTAGTTGTGGCTCCTGGATTCTAGAGCACAGCTCAATACTTGGGGCACACCGACTTAGTTGTTCTACAGCATGTGGGATCTTTCTGGAGCAGGGCTCAAATCCATGTTCACTGCATTGGCAGGTGGATTCTTTACCACTGGACCACCACAGAAGTCCCAAGTCTTTATATATAAACCATTATATACTCAGTATTTCCTGTGGGTGACTCAGTCCTTACCTGAGTGTAAGTACATTAATGTTCTTTGCTATTTTATCCTTGCCCCATCCAGGGCCAGTTAGAATGGAATGAGATAAAAATGAAGATATCTTGTGAATGAGGTATCTTCTCTCTGAAAGTCAATATGGCAAAATTCTCTTCTGCATTTTCCATCCTCATCTCTATTTTGGATTTCTTAATCTTAATCCTTAACTCATTTGTCTCCTTATTCTTCGCAGAGCAAAACTCGCCTCCTGCTGTGATGCTGTTCAAAACTTCATTGTTTCTCAAAACAACACTCCCATCGGGACCAACATGACCTATGAGGTGGAAAGTAAAAGCAAAATCCAAATTAAAGAAAACATTTTTGATATGTTGCCAGTGGTGAGTGAAAATTTCTTGTGCTTTCTTTGTGTCACCATTTAAGGTGAACATTGTCTCAGATGAAGTAATAACATAAAAATGGAGGAGTTGATTCACTAAAATGCCACACTCTGATGTGTAAGATACGTACGGTGGTCCATTTTCAGCAGGCAGTTTTGAATTCTTGTGGCTCTGCCAGGAATGGTATTTGTATCTTAAATAATAAACTCTTCTAGCCCTTGAGTCTTCATGACTCATCCTAGTATGAGATGAAGTATTGGGCTTTCTGCATAGTAATTACCAGGACTTGGGGAGATAACCATTTTTTACCTGGTTCTTTCACTTGTCAGTTTTGGTGACTAACTCAATTTTTTCACAAAGAACTGCAGGTTTATGTGACTAATCTTTGGGAAGTAATACATTAGAATTCCTGGTTAGTAAACGTTGCTTCCACTAGACAGGGATTTTTTTTTTAATGTTAAAATTTAAGATGAATTTAGTTTGTGGGAAGCAATCTGAGAAAGATTTAAAATATATATAATTAAGAAACTCAAATTGACAAAGATGACCATAAAAACAAATGGTGAAAGTGATATAGTTAGATATGAAGGAAGGACAGATAAGAATGAAAAATATAACAATGAAATCAATAGTAGAAAAAATAATTTTTATCCTTTTTTTCTTAGTCAGGGATTTTTATCTAGTGTATTCACTGATGTATCCCAAGTTCCTAGAATGTTTCCCAGTGCATAGATGCATTCATTGTATTTTCATTTATTAAACTAAGTAATGATACATTATCATTACGGTATAAATCCAAACTTGGGGGAAATTTTTCTCATGAAGAATATCCCACTGCTAATAAACTGTGCTTTCAGACATCTTTTTATGATTTGATGAAAAGCAGTTAGGCCACGTCAGTGGTCAAAATGGGATCACTTTATATATGCAGTTTTTCAACTGCAGACTATTCAGTTCTTACAGTTAATTCCATTATCTGGGACACTTGAGTTCTTTTCGATTGTTTTATTGTTATGTAAGTTGTTCCAGTTTTTTTCAAAAAAGATTACAATTAAAGGGAAGTATAATTTTCTGGGAATGAATAAAATCAATATAAAATGTTAGAGAAAACATATTGCACATTTTCTGGAAGGGAATGGGGACCAATTCATACAGCATTCTGAAAATCCCCTCATGATTCATTGAAATTACCAATAGCTAAAATGATAGCTTTATTGACTATGCCAAAGCCTTTGACTGTGTGGATCACAATAAACTGTGGAAAATTCTGAAAGAGATGGGAATACCAGACCACCTGACCTGCCTCTTGAGAAATCTGTATGCAGATCAGGAAGCAACGGTTAGAATTGGACATGGAACAACAGACTGGTTCCAAATAGGAAAAGGAGTATGTCAAGGCTGTATATTGTCACCCTGCTTATTTANTATGGCTTTTCCTGTGGTCATGTACGGATGTGAGAGTTGGACTGGGAAGAAAGCTGAGCACTGAAGAATTGATGCTTTTGAACTGTGGTGTTGGAGAAGACTCTTGAGAGTCCCTCGGACTGCAAGGAGATCCAACCAGTCCATTCTGAAGGAGATCCGCCCTGGGATTTCTTTGGAAGGAATGATGCTGAAGCTGAAACTCCAGTATTTTGGCCACCGCATGAGAAGAGTCGACTCATTGGAAAAGACTCTGATGCTGGGAGGGATTGGGGGCAGGAGGAAAAAGGGACGACCGAGGATGAGATGGCTGGATGGCATCACGGACTCGATGGACATGAGTCTGAGTGAACTCCAGGAGATGGTGATGGACAGGGAGGCCTGGCGTGCTGCGATTCATGGGTTCGCAAAGAGTCGGACACGACTGAGCGACTGAACTGAACTGAAAATGATAGCAACTAAAGACGGCCTCAGTGGTCAAGAATCTGCCTGCAATACAGAAGACCCAGGTTTGATCCCTGGGTCAGAAGATCCCCTGGAGTATTCTTGCCTGGAGAATTCCACGGACAGAGCAGCCTGGAGGGCTACAGTCTGGGGTCTCAAAGAGTCGGACACGACTGAGTGACTGACACTTTCACTTTCAAAGAATATTTATATCCCTTATCAGAGAAGGCCTTGGGGAGGTCCACAGAGAGCAACTCTTTCACCCATGCCATTTTTTCTAGTGTTTTCCTTGCTTTAGGCTGGCCAGAACAGAGGAACAGCAGGTATTTTTTGCTTCTAATGGGTACCTTGAAAAGAATAACTTAACATAAGGTTGATAATTCTGGATGAGATTAACAACAGCATCTATTTTCCAAATTGATGCTCACTTTAAAACTGAGGGGAGGAAATTCTGAAGTTAATACAGTAACAACTGCAAAGTGAACTCACTTTTCTGTGTTTCTCCAACATCCCGCCCATGGACACAGCATCCAAAGTTGCTTTCTGCACTCCCACCCTGCTATGCTCTGCCAGGCACACAGTGAGCAAATCGCAGCGTTAGGTGCTTTTGATGAAATGTTGTAAAGTCACTTTCTCCAAAAAGTCTGCCAAGTAACTTGAAAAGAAGCAACAAAGTTGGTTTTCTTTTTGTTGTTGTTGTTTCTCCATTTCATTTTATTTTACTTACTTTTGGTCATACTGCGAAGGCATGCAGAATCTCAGTTCCCTGACCAGGGATCAAACCTATGCCCCACTGCAGTGGAAGTAACCACTGGGCGACCAGGGAAGTCCCCAAAGTTGGTTGACAATTGGAATGAGCAACAAGCAGACTGTTGAGTTGCCTAAAGATGCATTTTATTAGGAGGTTTAAGGGACATTGAAATTTTCATTTATTGTCATGTATGGATGTGAGAGTTGGACTGGGAAGAAAGCTGAGCGCTGAAGAATTGATGCTTTTGAGGTGTGGTGTTGGAGAAGACTCTTGAGAGTCCCTTGGACTGCAAGGAGATCCAACCAGTCCATTCTGAAGGAGATCAGCCCTGGGATTTCTTTGGAAGGTATGATGCTAAAGCTGAAACTCCAGTACTTTGGCCACCTCATGCGAAGAGTTGACTCATTGGAAAAGACCCTGATGCTGGGAGGGATTGGGGGCAGGAGGAGAAGGGGATGACCGAGGATGAGATGGCTGGATGGCATCACGGACTCGATGGACCTGAGTCTGAGTGAACTCCGGGAGTTGGTGATGAACAGGGAGGCCTGGCGTGCTGCAGTTCATGGGGTCGCAAAGAGTCGGACACCACTGAGCGACTGAACTGAACTGAATCTCTTACTGAACATGAGATCTCAAAACATGAATTTTTTTTCTTCCTAGTTGACCAAGAAACCAGAGAAAAACATTCATTATATTAAGTGCTTAATTGGAGATAGGTTCCTCTCAGTAATCTCTTCTATTGTACCATAAAGAGCCTATTTACATTCCACCCTATCTGTAAAGTTCATGACACCACTGAGCGACTGAACTGAACTGAATCTCTTACTGAACATGAGATCTCAAAACATGAATTTTTTTTCTTCCTAGTTGACCAAGAAACCAGAGAAAAACATTCATTATATTAAGTGCTTAATTGGAGATAGGTTCCTCTCAGTAATCTCTTCTATTGTACCATAAAGAGCCTATTTACATTCCACCCTATCTGTAAAGTTCAAAATTTACTGTGGTATTATTTAGTAAACACTGTCTGAAAACAGCTGTTAATAGAAGTTCAGTGACTTGCAATAATCAGAGGTATGTGAGAACCATTCATTAAAGAGCCAGGCATTCTGCTGGGCATCAAAGCCACACAGGGAAATAAGGCACATCATTTTTTAAAAATTTATTTTAATTAATTGTTTGACAATGTGAAGCAGCATGTGGCATCTTAGTTCCCCAACCAGGGACTGAACCCATGCCCCCTGCAATGAAAGTGTGGGTTCTTAACCACTGAACCATCAGGGAAGTCCCAAGGCACATGCTTAAGTTAACCTTTATCCCTTGAATGAGAGCATCTGTAAGTTGACAGTGGACTATGAAACAGACTGCCTGGGTTTGAATCCCAGCTCTGCTGCTCTCTAGCCATTACTTAAACTCATGCCTCCTTCTTCTTGTCTGTAAAATGCTCACAAGGCTGTTGTATGGATTCTGTGTGTTAAGTTACAGCTCAGAAAAGTACTTTTCACATAAGAAGTACAATCTGATTTTTCATTTTTAGGGACAATCCAGATGTGCTGAAACATAGTTCTCATCACTTGTTTGGCATCTCCCAATTCAGCATCAGGAGCACAGGGCAGTCAGGTGACTCAGGGTCTGTCTGTAGGGCAGCTCAGAAGCACACTGGTCCTGGGGTGTGCTTGTACACCGGACAGGAGGGTTCCCTGACAGCAGCAGTGTAAATACCCCCATTGTGGTGATTATAATTTACCACTGGTTTAACAACCAGCTGACAAAATTCCTGAATATTTACCAGCTGGTTTCCATAAGCTGGGACAACTGGGTTCCAATATAACATTGGGGGTGATACCCAGGTGGCCACTGGGCCAGCAGTCATTCATTGAGAAGTGATGTTCCTCTGGGCAAGTGCAGTGAAAGATGGGGGGCTTGAAACGTAATAAACATACTCCCTGCCCCTTAAGTACCTACGTTTACATTCTAGAGACAAAACAGGTGAATCAGGACCTTGTATTGTGGAAGTCTGTGCTGGCATCCTTGCTGCTGATTAAGGTCACAGCATGATTCCAGAAAAGTGACCAGCAAAGGCCAACAACACTGTCCAATAGACCAGTTATTTTCAGACTGTGAAGGATTTGGTCATAGTGAAGAGTCTTTGGGGATTGGCTAGTTGGATCCTTGGAGGAAACAAAAATGATTCTGGTCTTGGAAATGAATTTGAGATAAATCAGCACAAAGTGATGAGGCCTCCTCAAAGCACCGTGGCTGATCATTTATGGAGACAGCAGGCGTAAATTTCCTGTCATCACTGAGCCTGAAGATCTCACTATTTAAGAAGCACAGAGAACTTTTGCTAAATTAACTGTTAATTTTATGGGCAAGAATAGAGAATTTAACGCAACTTTATAATTGCTTTATTTTTGGCTGAAAATGGTCCTGTTTGTTGGAAAGACTCATGTGAAATTTTGTCATCCTCAATTTATTTACTTAATTAGGGGATGTAAAAAACATTAAAGTACATTTTAAAAGCAAATGTATTATATTTAGTATTTTTACATTAAATTGTATATGATATGCTATGTATTCCTCTCAAGAAAGATGAAACTTAGGTTTATGGGATTTCTTTTTTTCATTCTTGTAAAAGAATGAAACTAGAACACTTTCTAACACCATACACAAAAATAAACTCAAAATGGATTAAAGATCTAAACGTAAGACCAGAAACTATAAAACTCCTAGAGGAGAACATAGGCAAAACACTCTCTGACATAAATCACAGCAGGATCCTCTATGACCCATCTCCCAGAATATTGAAAATAAAAGCAAAAATAAACAAATGGAACCTAATTAAAATTAAAAGTTTCTGCACAACAAAGGAAACTATAAGCAAGGTGAAAAGACAGCCTT